>JAOPTO010000596.1:0-56618 GCA_033822845.1 Tetrapedia diversipes | reverse complement strand
TGGTGGTGGCGGTGGTGGTGGCGGCGGCGGTGGTGGAGGAGCAGGAGGAGGAGACGAAGGTGGAGGATGAGAAAGACGCAGGAGGCGGCGGTGAAGGCGGAGGCACGATAACGAAATAAGCAGAGATACGTGAAAACGTATCGGGACACGGAGAGTGACGGTGAGGAGGAAGCTAAACGTCGCCGATCGATCTCTCGAAATAGAGTAGCGGACAAAGAAAAAGGAATACAGGCACGCGCGATACGGTCTGTTTTCGTGTGCTCTCCGTGTGCGTGGCGTGGTGGCCGATCATCGTCGGCGGGAAACGCGATTGTCTCGTTCGATCCGATCGCGCACGGGCCCCCGTGAAGTCGTGCGCGCGCGCGCGTGCACTTTTTTCGAGATACGCAGCGACGATAATCGACCCGCTTGATCGCCTCCAAGGCGGAGATTCTTTTCTCCGACCGACCACGATATTCATCGTGCGTCGATCACGAACGTCGCCCGGTGATATCGTTCGTTGATCGCGCGTAACGAGTCTCTGCCATGGTGTTTCGCTGCGCGACCGCGACAACGTCGACGACGAGGACCACGACGATGAAGACGGCCGAGACGATGATGATCGTCGAGAGGCACCGTATACGTATCGGATGATTATCGTATTAACGAACAAGAGCGTCGAGTTGGCCAGCCAGTCCGCGGGATAATCGACGAAGTGGAGCTCGAGCAGCGCGGGCTCGAAAATCTGTGCTCGATTGAATCACGATCGAGGCTGGATCGCGTGACAACCATAACTTTTCTGTTGTTCCAATGTTGTGAGGATCACCGCTTGTGAGAAGGAACACAGAATACACACTCTTTACTTTGTACTTTGAACGCAATTCAAGTGTCGAGTTCGTGCCAGTGTCGTTTCTAGAGGGAACAAAAGTGATCGGAGGCATGTAGTTAGGATTCCTTGGTATCCGCGAAAGACCCGAAAAACGAAGGACGACCAAGTGTATGTTGTGTATGTGCAAATCCGTCCCCTGTCGCAGACTACGAGAACAAGTTCGAACATTCCTGTGCCCGAGGAGTATGTGTGTTGTACCAGGATAAATAGTTTCGATCCAGAGGCGCGTCTCGTCCGATGAGCAGCAGCCACGGTCGCTGACATCCTTCGTCCAGAAAAGTGTAGCCGTGAGTTTTATCCTTTAGCTCTTAATCGGATTACGATTTCTCGGAATGCGTATCGTCGTGGCCGTTGAAACTGATAGACCGTGCGCGGAGTGAAGGTTTTCAACGTTCGACAAGAGACATCGGAAGTCGTCGTTGCCCGATGCGACAGGTTACCCCTTTTCTTTCACGTGCAAACGTTTCTGGCGCGAGTGGCAATTCCGAGTAATGGTATCTGGTTTCCAGAGTGCCCTTGATGTTCGTTTTAGGATGAGATTTCGTATGTCAAACCAGGCTGAATCTCTCTCTTTCTTTCTCTTTCTCTCTCGCTTCCTCTCTCTCTCTTTCTCTGTCTCTTTCTATCGCGTTACCTTTTCAACGTGTTTTCGAGCGAAGCGAAACGTCCTCCGCCAATGTCCGATCGAAACTTTCGGAAACCTTCCTCTTTCCCTTCTTTTCTTTTTTCGTCGTTTTTCGGTCCGCCTAGGAGACCAGCCAACGCTTTCTGTTTTCGACGGTGATCGCATCGACGGGGCCTTGTTTTTCGCTTCGATGCAGCGTCGCCGAATTTCGCGCAAAACAAAGGAAAACTGTTTTCATGAGACGGGGCAGGCTACGTGACAGTTTTGAAGAAATATTATTGGCAACCCCGCTCGCTGAATCTCAACGAGAAAAACACCGGCCACGAAAATTCATGCCTCATTCGTGAAAACATAAAGCCGGGGATTTATGTGATAATCGTACGATATAACGTCGATGAATTCGATAAAAAAAAAGAAAATACGCGTTGAATTCTTGTCTAAAAGTTTTATAAGAATCGATGGTCGTTACTTTGAGACGTTTCGTTGTTAAACCGATTGTCTCAGAAAATAGATGTTCGTTAGTAAACACGAAAATTGTATTTTGTCACGTGTCACTGTCATATTACAAATTACGAAACAGATACAGTAAAGACAAAATTTGCCTAATCGTAATTCGAATCGTAATTTATAATTTACGAGATTGAGTATTATCAGGCAACAAATATGCGTAACACTTCGATGTTCTGCATTTGGCACAGCGTTAAAACAGCGATGTTTCTGCGAAAGCAATAAGATAAGGAGCTAAAGATAAGTGACGAACGTTTAAGCATCGACGAAAAGTGTCTTCGGTCGCGCGATTAAGTACTTTCTTGGTGGAAGTTAGCGATTTTAAGTATGGTCGTTTCGTTGAAATTCTCCGTCGACAGTTCATGTATTATTGATTAATACTCGAGCGGTTAACGGAGCCCGCTGCTCGCTCGTCTCTCGAGCTGTCCGGCATTTTTACAATGTTCCGTTGCAAACGCTTTCCCACGATAACGTGCCAGTGGAAAACTGAAATTCACCCCGATAAAGGTTATCGTCAGTCGCACCGACGTTTCCAACTTCCGCTTCGCGAGCCATTCGTTTATCCTTCGTTTACAATATTACTTGATCCTCGTTCAAATTCAGCTACATAAATTATTTGAAATATTCCACGCTAAACAAATTATAGACAAACGTATACAAACGTCGTTTAATACGTTAAAAGATATCATCCCCTTTAATCGAGAAATAGGTTTCTTTAAAAAAATATAAAGGATTCTTAAAAAAAAAATAGTATGTTCAACAGAAACGATAAAATTTGCTGTTCATGCTGCGCTAACTTGAAATTTCAAATTGATCGAACCTCTTCGATCGTTCAAGATCGAAAGCGTGGACGAATAATTATTGACGAATTGGAATATTTTATTTTACTCCGTTGGGTGTACTGAAACCATACCGTGTCTCTGAAAGACGGAAACAGAGTTGCTTACGCGCACCTCTGGTCTCTGTCTCAACGATGACCCTTCGCTGGTGCCCGGCTTATGCGGACTGTCCACACAAAACGGAAAGCCGAAATGGGGTCTGAATTTCCCATGGGTAGCGCCTAATTATGTCCATGGGACACTCGTTCCATTATGGTACGCGCATTGAGCATTTGCTAGTTACCCTTTTATGCTAAGTGAGAGGAGAGCCAGTGGATGACCCTTGGAATGGGTGACCGCTCCTGGACGGTCTGGCCTGCCGGACACTTTCCTGACCATCCCCGTTGTACCCACGAAGACCCACAGGTTACTCGGTCTATAGGGTGTCCTCTGAACGTACCCAACGCGTCGTAGCACCTGGCTGCTCGTCTGGCTCGATAACGGAAAGACGTTCGTTCTTGGAAAATTATTGGGTATTTTATGATGTAGCGCAGAAGGAAGTCTCGATTAGGCTACTTTGCATGTATTAAAGAGGATGAAATATCTGCTTTGGGTTTTCCTGTATTTGTTTTATTTAATCGTATTTCTGACTAACTTGTCATCAGGGAAACGTTGATTCTTGGAAAATTGTCGGGTCTTTCAAGACCTATTATATTTATATAGAAGTTTTAATTAGAATAATCTTCTGCTGTTACACTCACAGCTTCTCTGTATTTTATTATATTTGATCTTATGATATACATCTGTAACTTTCAAGATGATTTGGTTATTCCTTTGATGCCGATGCTTCTCCAAGGCAGAGACCCGAAGCTGAAGCCTGATTGTAGTTTAATTAACTGTTCGCTCTGTATCCACAAAACACCTGTTTCCGGAATACTCACAGCTATGTACAATTATTAAACGAAACACTTACTTGTAATTGATAGGCATCTACTTAAAGAGATGATCGAGTTAGGCTCGTGTGCCGCACGAAGCAAATCTCTTAAGTAAACGTATACACTGCGCGCAATTTAAAATTACGCAAACATAGTATGATTCAACTAAAGATACAAATTCTCCGCATCGCGCGAATATTTTTACAATTGAACCGCGGATTTTTATGGAAATTCAAATTTTCACAGGAACAAGTAAGAAAATCTCTCTTTGCCCTCTAAATTTTATAACCAGTAATTCACCTTACAATTACAAGATCTCTCGTACACTTTTGCACGCTATAAACATTCTACGCTTCGTACACTTCAACACGTATACACATATTCCACGCTTTTTTGCGCATTGCAATTTCCCTGTAAACGGATAAAAATTCCTAATCCATTTACAGTCGACTCGATACTCGATTCGAACGCCTCGTTTGCCAAACTAAACCGTCCGGCGTGGCGTACATCGCCGGAGACTTCAACGAGTGGTAATGCGCCGCGCTATATGCAGGCGAGAGCACGCGCGCGGTCCTTGCAAGCGGGTAAACGTCCGTTGGGATTCGGTGGCGGGCGAAAAAATGGGAGCAAAAAAAATGACGAAGCAGGAGAACGTTATATGCATCCTTTGGAATAATTCGTGATTCCTGTGCGGGGACACGTAGCAGAACGTCGATCGAAAGCGGCGAGAGGTCCCGGCCGGCGGCCCGATCTCGCAAGCGGCCACCGTTTAATCGACAATTAGTCTGGAAAGGGCGATCAACGGCGTCACGAGAGCCACGGGGATAATCGTTGCCCCGGAGGACGCGCGCCGCTCCTCGTGATCATCGTGGACGCTTAATGGAGCTATAAAGCCGTATTAAGATTAACTGTTCCTCGCGGGCCGGCGCTCGGACCGCGCCGGGGAATAGGAGCGAAATTGAATCGGTCGTTTCAGAAACATCACGAGCCTCATTTTCGTGAAACCCCGCCGTTTCTTTCTTCCTCTTTGCTATTCGCGTGATATACTGACCGCTTTTCTTAATCGGAATCGCAGTACTTCGCTTGATACGAAAACGTATCCGTTCGCTTCGTTCTACATTTAGGATCGGTAATGCGCTTTCCTTTCTGAGGAAACAGCTTTAGCAGCTGGATTTGCGATTATTGATACGGTGCGAATTTTGATTTAAGTTTGAAAATAATACTATGAACATAAATAATAATATGATGCGTATGTAGAAGGACGACAGTGAGGATTGTTTCGATTATTGCGTTCGCATTGGTACGCAAATGACCAATGTAATAATAATAATAATAGTTTGCTAGTAATTCTGACTCTGAGAAAGAATTCCTGAACCGCATAAAGTGTAATGTCAGTAAACTGTTTATTGGAAGAATCTTATTAAAGTGTAAACCAAAGAAAAAATTGTTCTTAACAAAAATGCCTACGGTAAAATTCAAACAGATCAGGACTAACCATGTTTAATATGATTAATAAAAAAAAAAAATAAGTACCACTCAAGGAATTGTCCTTTGTAGTAAGTTTCCAATGAACCACCTAAAGTACTAGGGAATTATTCAAAAAATAGGGTTAACCCTTTGCACTCCGAATTATTTTTCAATTTTGTTGCCAATAACTCCCTCCTAGTATTATAGGCGCTTCATTCGAAATTTACTTCAAAAGACAATTCCTCGAGTGATATTTATTTATTTTTTTTTTTTTATTAATTGTATTAAACATAACTCTCTAGCTTTGTTGTACCTAACCGCGCAAAGGGTTAACTCGCAACGAAAGAAAGGGACTGAGCCGCAGCTAAGCAGAAACGCTTAACGAATTATAAACGCACAAATTGAAACGTCCCGAGCGATATGAAGCATCAAACAGAGAGAAGCGTTTCGAGGCTTCCGATAATCTGGTATCGCGATCCCCGTACGTCGCGAAAGCAGAGCCGTGGAAAAAATAAACTACCGGCGACGAAGATGGCGGGCGAGAGGGACTTTCTACGGCGCGTTTATCAGCGGGAACTGGCGGCGATAATAAGCGGAATAGGCAGATGTATAAATTGTGTCGCGGGGTGTGCCTCATAGAACGCTAATTAACGGATACTCGCTACCGGCTGAAACGGCTGAAATATGACAATGCTCGCGCGGTCGAGGTTATGCAAAAAGGAACCCCTTGAAAACCGGCAAACCAGTTTCTGCTTTATCTAGAGAGAGCGCGCGTGTGTGCGTGCGCGTTAACCCTTCAATTTCCAAAGCTAACATCGCTATCCAATATGGGACCAATGTTTTCAGCTTTCATTCATAGGCGGAAATAACTATTTCTAGTTTCTAGTTTCTGTTTTACTAAAGAAGAATAAACTTCTGTCTGGCGTGACCATTGCTCGAGAAGAAGTACTGATCGATACTCAAGCCGTGTACTTTTACCAACTGGCGTTTCCACGGTTTTCTATTGTTATTGGCATTTTTGTAACGACCGTGTCACATTAGAGAAGTATCGAAGGTGCAATTGTTGCAGGCACGATTACAGAAAAATCAACGGAAGCAGCCCAAAACGGAAGAACCCCTGATAAAGCTTGGAACTGATATTAGATTACAGGAAGTTTAATTTATTTCTGTGACAGCCTGAATAAGAGAGTAAATACAGTAGCGGATAAAAGTTTGAGACGAGAAGACGACGTAAAACGTAGTTTTATGGATTGCAAATATTGTCTATATATATTCATTTTGGTTATTACTATGGTGGAACACTATTTATTAATTAGCATAGAATACGAAGTTTTTATAAATCGATTTGTATATTTTCGCTGGCTCTTTGGTCTTAAATTTTTGTCCGCCACTGTACCTACACGTATTGTATAAAGGAACTGACACCATTTAACACTAGATTTACGAACATTTCTTGTGCATCTATTTCTGATGTACATGTACTAAAAGATATACATTATACAACATTTGAAACTCCAAAGCTTAGAGGGAAATAGATTAGGGTATGTTCGTATCATTCCATAGATAAAAGTCATCAAAAATTCCTAGGAATAATAGTAATTGTTCTTGCAAACTTTCCTCATGAATTTCGAAACCCGTCAAATCAACGACTCCCGTAAACCTAGTATTAATCTATTCACTGCCGACTACGAAATATCTCGTAGTGTGCGTTACAATTTATGATTGATTACAAATGATACACAACACAGGAATTTTATTCAGCGACGCCAGCTACGAGATATCTCGTAATGTTCTTTTTCAATTTCAAATTACAATAAATTCCATTTCAATACTATATCAGCAACTTAATATTATTAAATTTTGCTAAATTCCGTGTTTTCTTTAAAATAAAATCTTGGCAACCAGGGCAAGATACTCTAAATTTGCGTGGAAGTGAATGGGTTAACTCGTTCGTCGCCCAGCGTGATTCGGCTGAGTTTCTCGCTAGGCCCAAATCCGATTGCATAGAAAACTGTGGTAAAAAAAATATAAAAATAGCAAAAATTTTAACTTTTTATTTTTATTTTATGTATTTTATATTTATATATATATTGCACTGCAATACTTATTGCATTGAAATCCTTTTAAAATTTCAATTTAAAATTCTATTTAACTTTAAGAAAAAGAGCGTCACCCAAATATGGATGACGTGCGCGACGAACGTGTTAAAGAGAGGGCAAAGAAAGGATGAAACGATAAGAGAAGCGGGAGCAAACATCTAATTCATACGTATCGCAAGCTGAATAACAAACGACAACCTCTATAGATGCCTGTGGGAATCGTCGTCGATTAAAGGGCGAGCAAGAAACGTGAAACGAAAAGAAATGGAGTGCGTCGTTAGGTTCATTCGGTAACGAATTAAACGCTCGCGGAATCGCGTGACGATTCGTGTGCACACGCGTTTCTGTACGGGCGCGATGGCTCGCGAAAATGATGTTTACGAGGGGCGACGCGGTAAGATGACTCTTCGCGGGCAATGAAGAGAATCGAAACGGTCCGCAGAAACGTTTCTGCGAATCACGCGAAAGCATAATAAGAAGGGATTAACGGATATCCGTGTTTAAGTTGTCAGGACACTGGTTGCCGCGAGTAATGCAACGGCAGCGACAAAGGATCGGTTAGGCGAATCCCATCACGCGATGCGTCGCCCTCGGGAGGATCGATTTGTTCCCGGGCAGCTCGCAGAAATTCAAGTTAGCCTCTTGCGTATTTCGTCCAAGAATATTATCTTGTTATTGGTATTGTCATTATTATCTTTTTATTATGGTTTTATTCCGCGGGGTTTCCCCGGTTCTGCTCCATTCCTACGGGTCTTTTCCTTATACCAGGTAGGAACGAGTAGGAATTTATGTTCGTGGGTACATGAATTTCCGAACTATTGCACATGTTTCAATTATTGTAGCTTTCTATATTTTTTTTCTGTGTTTGTGCTTGTATTCCTATTGTTTATAGGTTTTTCTGTAATGCGTTAGGTGTCACTCCCATTGTCGATATAACTATTGGTACTATTTTAACTTATTATTATCATTGTTATTATTATTGTTATTATATTGAGGCATTGGCTCATTAATTTTGTATGAAACAAATATTGTTTATAGGTTTTTCTGTAATGTGTTAAGTGTCACTCCCATTGTCGATATAACTATTGGTACTTAACTTATTATTATTATTATCATTGTTATTATTATTGTTATTATATTGAGGCATTGGCTCATTAATTTTGTATGAAACAAATATTGTTTATAGGTTTTTCTGTAATGTGTTAAGTGTCACTCCCATTGTCGATATAACTATTGGTACTTAACTTATTATTATAATTATCATTGTTATTATTATTGTTATTATATTGAGGCATTGGCTCATTAATTTTGTATGAAACAAACCTTGAGGATTCGTGTTGAATTTTCTCGAGAAGATCTGTGTGGCACCGTTGGAATGGGTTCCAAATTACAGAGTTATACTTAAGAAGGGAAAGAACCAACGCAGAGAATACTCTTGTAGTTGGATTTTCGAAATTCGATAATTATACAATTTTATATAATTTTTAACACTATATAACTTTTGTAGTTAGCGTGGGTAGCAACTTTTTGTGGCTGTTCGTTTTGCGTAGTTCGTTTGGATTATCCTAACTAACGTTATGCAATACCCTATCGTCTCCTTGTGCTTAAGCGTAAAGACAAAATATAGTGTTTTTTTGTGCAAACGAAATAATCGATGAAGTTGATGGAACACACATTTTTTTCGTCCCTCGCAATTTTTCGTTTCATTGAAATATATTTCTGAACCGTGTCGTAAGAGACGGTTTATCTAAAAATTAATCGAACTGTAAACTCGCAGTTGGTTCTCGATAAAATTGCCATTTAATTGCTCGATCAGTTTCCCGAGTCATTGTATATAATTGAGTAGAAGTCGTACGTGTTTAGCATAATAGTCACACAGAGATCACGCGAAATCGCAAGCAACACCGAAAGTAGTAACAGCAGATGCATCGATTAATTTGACCGCTCGCATTTTCGCTTTCACGCGAAGCGTGCAACAAAATTCGACTCCTCGTCGTTCGTAATTACGATTTTCCTTTTCACACCGTTTTCAATCTTGCACAGTCTCGTGCAAACAAACGTGAACACAAGACGAAGTTCGCGTTCTGGCGGAGGTTCTGCATATTAAATGCTGCCTGTTAATTACCGTGTTTGCTCGTGTGTTGGAGTACCACTCGTTGCACAGCTGAAAGTAATCACGTCGAACCGCATCGTACTCGAGCAAGTAATTTTTTAATTATCCCGATCCGCTCGATGATTTACTTACTTGAGCAAGCGCATAAGTAGCTTCTGCATAAACGCCAGGTCACTTACACGGTACAAAAGGGAAACAGAAAAAACGCATTATGCAAAGCGTGGACGAGAAGTAGACCCGGTGATACACACATAAATGGATCGTTTCCAGCTGATTAAGTGATATAATCGCGAATTGTTTTTTGTACCCCACTAGGTTAAACTATCTAACGTTGTTCAAGTTTCTCGTATCGGCACGCATTATTAACGTGAAAAATCGTATAACGACATGCGCATTAATTCGTAGCGATGCACACATATCGCCGTGCAAACTTGTTCGGGTGATGTATAAATATTTTGTTTGGGTGCATTAAATATGTGAATTATCACAAACTGACAAGAAGATAGCAGATACAAGGTAGCTCGCTATTTTTTGCACAGCCCTGAGGAATGGTTAAACGAAATTCTATCCAGATGAACACTACTTTGCACAGAATAGCAATATTATCATGATTTTGAATTCCTAAACATTCAAACTAAAAAGTCCCAATTTGTAAATTTCAGAAAATAATTTCTCAAACATATAATTACCATTCAGTTTCTCATTCTCTTCTACTTTCCGTTTCACGATGTTCACCAGTTCACCTCGTAAGCTTCTAATTTTCTAATAAAGTATTCACCGCTTTATTTATTCACAACAAACGGAAACGTTATCAAGAAACAGGCAACTTGCGTAAATAAGAAGACACCGGAAGTACCTTCGTGCACAGGCGCTAATAGAACAAGTACCCCGTTTCTCCAACGCGTGACATCAATTTTCACAACGAAGGGCGTCGAACAATTCCGCAATCCTTTATGTAACGCAGCTGAGAATCGGCGCGATTCCGTGTGGGGCACGCATTCGATCACGATATGCAAATTAACGCGGGCCAGCGTTAAATCGGGCTCACGCCTCTTTCACCTCTTCCTCTTCTTTCCCTCGAGCTCGCCGTGAGACAGTCGCCAATTTGATTCGCGCTAATAACACGATCGTTAGCCCGCCGAGGGAGCTGCGAGCCACGGGGTTGCCCGCGTTTCCTCACGGCCGGCTGTTCCCGCCGCCACAATGCCAATAATGGCGGGGCGTTTCCGGTGAATGGCAAGCGAAGGGGTTAAAAGAGCCGCGAGGTAAAAGCGCTCCCGTCGGGCATTGTCGCGGTGCTCGCTACTTACTCGGGACCATTTCTTTTCACCTCCCGTGTCTTCGTTGCCCATTGCGACTATATTCTGTTTCCTTGCGAAGCCTCGCGGCCCCGCTCCTTTGGGAACCACGCTTCCGCTCTGAATCGTCCGATGGAATACGCTATGGGATAAGGAAGTCACACGATGGAGTACTAAAGTGGTGATCTGTTTAACGATTATAATAATAATAATAATAATAATAGTAATAACAATAATAATAATAGTAATAATAGTAATAATAGTAATAATAATAATAATAATAATAATAATAATAATAATAATAGTAATAATAGTAATAATAATAGTAGTAATAATAGTAATAATAGTAATAATAGTAATAGTAGTAGTAATAATAATAATAATAATAATAGTAATAGTAATAGTTATTATAATTTTACAAACAAGAAGAGAAACATGATGGGTACATTAACACTAGATTGCCGGATATTGGGTATATACCTATTTTGCCTGAAACGAGTCAATCTGACTCAAACATGAAAGTTGAAGTTTAAAGAAAAAATAAAACTTTATTTTTAAGAAAGTTTGTTCGAAACAATTTTTACATATATATGCTGTTTTTAAAATATATTTTCCGCAAATTTTTTTACTACATTTCGCACAAACCTCTTTACTTCTATTCCTTTCTCATGGTACTTGAACTTGACTAAATCACAAGTGAGTAAAATTGACTCAGTCCGGCAATCTAGTGTTAAGTGTTGTCGTTCAGCTTAAGAAAGTCGCCCGGCTGAGAAGTTGGTTTAAAAGAAAGGACGAAAGGCGTCGATGAGTTTGCGCGCTGCATGTTCATTACGATAAACAGAGGAAATTAAGTTAGCTCGAGGCGGCCGCGTCGGTGAGAACTGGAGGACAATACGCCTACGGGTGTTCTCGGCGTCGAGCCTAAAGCGTCTGAGATTGAACGTGCTCCAGGTGTATTTTTAGAACGGCAGAAAAAAAAAGCGCGCCTTGAACGCTCACAATGTTCCATCAAACAATCTATGCGTCTTGCTTCCAAGTATCTTCGAGCAAACCTATTAGCGTCCTTCGTGATGCAAAAATGGCTCTTTACCTCTATAACTGCCAAAACATTCAAATTATACCGACTCGTAATGTGTTTACCAAAAACACGCTGAGGAGATTCGCATGCAAATCAGAATTATGCCGATGTCCAGAAGAAATGCCTCGATGGCATGGAAACTTTATTCGCGAAACAGAGTTTTCTATTAACCCTTAGCGTTCCGTTGGCTCCATTGCGAAGACATTCTGTATTTGATACGATTACATTCCAAACGTTTTGTCATTAAGTTATTTTTCAACCTATTTTTATAATTAAACACATGGAAAAATATTACGTTGAGAACGTAAAGTTGGACGATGGCAAAGACGTATTTTCTACGAAGAAATCAGAATTGTCTCAAAAAGAGACTGTTACGTATGAAGAAAAGAAACACACAGAGTGCTAAGTGTTAACCCTTTGCGCTCGAGAGGTGACTATTAATCACCGAATGATAGTTTCGCAAGTTTTCAGACTTCAGTCAGTTTGTTTATTAGGCAAGCTCAGAGGTTAAATAGTCATATATGTAAATTTTAATATAAACTAAATGACGTTTAATGTAGTCGAACTTTAGTAAATATTTCGAATTTAAAAATGTTTGAAGTTAGTATCATTCACCTCTCGAGTGCAAAGGGTTAAAAGTACACCGGTGTTGGAATATTTTCACAATCAGTTATAGACACCTATCTCGAGTAACTATTTTCCTCGGCTTCGCCAACAGCCAACAGCACCTTTCACAAACGAAGACGAGAAAGTAATCGCGCGGTATCTTCGGGTGTCCGTGTCTCGGCTTACCCGCCGCAAAGATTCCCAACGCGACGTGGACGTGTGGTTATCACGTCGGCGAAGAGGAAAGGACGCGAGGGGGATGGAGAGGGAGCCGGTGACGGGGACCGAGAGGGGGCACGCTTGGGCGAAGGATACAAATCCGTTGCGGAGGATGGGACCGTTAGGCGTCGCGAGAAGAACACGTTGGGCCCGAGGAACGACAAAAATTCGTATCTCCTTTCTTTTCGTGTATTTCGACGTGTTTTTTTTTTTTCTACGTCCGCTGGTTCCTTCGTTTCCGCGGGAAACGAAAAATCGCCTTAACGACGGACAATTTGTACATTGGAGGTTCGTCCAACGAGAAGAACGGGAAGCGCCGTGAGAAAGTCTTTCGAACCGGCGACGTTATACCAAATGACGCTTTTCGCTCGCCATCTTGCTTCGGGGGCCTGCCTGGAAATTGATGGAGCCGCTGGAGAGGATCACGCGAACAGATCCTTTGGTTTCGAGTTAGGTATCCACTTCCGTGAGACCGACATTTTTCAACATTTTTAGGACCGATGTAACAGTCTACAGTTTAAAACGAGAGGACAATGTAAAACGTAATTTTATGATTCACAAATATTGCTTATCTATTCATTTTTATTGTCGTTATGGTAGAACACTATTTATTGACTAGCATATAATACAAATTTTATTTATTATTTATTACTTATTAATTAATTTATTTATTTTCTTTGACTCGTTGATCTTCAACCTTTGTTCGCTACTGTAGCCAGAGCATATCTTTAATAATAAGAAACATTGCGAGGCTGCAAGAAGGACCGCACAACGCACCATAATAAAATGTAAAATCCTCGATATCCCATCGAAAGAGCATCGTCTCGTTAGGTATCGTCTTTCTACCATGAAAAATTTCCCCGCTCGCATCCCTGGCAACATTTTACGCGTACATCCTGCCGTTTAGAACAGGATGTATCCGCGGTCCCTGGTTCGAAGTTTAAAATGGCCGTCGGTTCATTAGCATAATGAAAGCGTCCCCGCGGAAACTAATTGGAACAGAGTAGCCGGCAGGTGGAAAAACGATCAAATCGGAGCGGGTTAATCGAGGATAATGCTCGGTGTCTTTGAACCGCAACGGCCGCCGCTCGACCAGGAGGAGATCAAGCGGAGAGGATCGTGACAATAAATTATTTCAGCCGGATGATAAGTGAGCCGAACGTTAACAAGCGGGGTAACGCGGGGACGAGGGGGCATACGATAACGCGTATCAGATGATCCCGTGGCGGGAAGCGGAAGAGGTTGGCCAGGGATCGAAGATGAGGAACGGTCGATGATCAAGCCGAAAGAGAAAGAGTAACAGAGAAAGGGGGAAGAGAAGGGAGGGAGGTGAGAACGAGGCGAAACCCGCGGCGAAGAGAGAACCGTTAACCGGTCCGTGCACACCGCCAGATATACTGCAAATTGATACTTTTTCACTGGTATCGCGGGCGAAAGAGGAGGCCGGCGTTAACGAGGAATGATTTGTCGAGCGGCGGAAGCTGGCCCCGGGCTAAGCCCGATCGAGATCTCCCTCGCGCGAACCATCTTCCGCTCCGAATCGCGATCGGGAGGGTTTCGAAGGATGATCGGTGTGCTCGCGAATCTTGTGTGCGTGCTCATGTATGGGGAAGTTATATCGCCATGAATAAGTATGACGTTGGTTATTTGATTGCTTCGAGAATAATAGAAATAGAAACAGTGAAATACAAATTGAATATTGCTTAGAAAATTTCCTGTATTCCGAATTTTTTTAATTTTGATCTAATAACCTTTGATAACTACATGGATAACCTTTGTATTGCAAAACATACGTTTTTCAATCAATATGCTTAACGATGCAAAAGTGTGGGAAAAGAGAAATACTTTGTTAGATAAATCCATGCGATCCTGAAACCTTAGACCTGTCCTAGATTACTCTAATTCTACACAATCTTCGGCTTTCTCGATCACTATATCACGCTTATTACCATCGCGACGCGAGGTAAGACTGGCGCAGAAATCACGTCCCAGCCATGGTCACCATGGACTCTCGTCGCCGCCGGGAGGAACGAACCCGGGGACGAGGAGAGGAACAACACGATGATGTATCGGCCGTGGAATCGAGCTAATGGAAGGTCGCCATAGGGAGATTAGTTAACGGGCCACGGATGTGTATTCGGGATCATAATGCTTCGCTGACTTCGAACTGGTTTCTGATACCCGAAGCCGGCTTCGAACCGGCGGAGGGACGCGAACGCGCACAATCCGGAGCACTTAAACGCTAGAGGAATATTCGTGCTGTTTCAACGTGTCGTTTGACCCTCTCGTCGTTTATTGGCTGGCTTGAATCGAATTACGCCAACCACTCGACGCGTTGCATGCTGCTTGATCGAATAAAAGCGGAGCTTCTAACGCGTATATCTAAATCGATGATCGAAAAATAGTAGCTAGGCGATGATGCTCGTTAATCTGTACAGCGCAGACAGACATTACCTCCGCACGTTGTTGTAACTATACAATTAAATATTCAATGTAACATTAAAATTAAGTCACTTGAGCAAGTGGATCTATCATTTTGTTGCGGTTAAAAATTGAGTAAATTCACAAAAATGTACTAAAAATAAATTTGACACCAATGTTTCCCAGCGTTTTTATTAAATATTGAAATAAGTTTCAGTCAAATAAAATATACACTATCGAAGTTAAGAACGAAAATGCAAGTGAACCTATCTTTTTGTTACGCACTGTACTTACGCATAGTTTCTAATATTTTTGGTCAAGTCATTTGTCTTCGCTAATTCGTATTAACCTGTTATAATAAACTGTGACCACAATAGTAACCTATTGAAATTAGCAAATCAACAACAAAAATTTGTGTTCAATGTTTGTGCCTTAATTCCTCTCGAAAGCTTCGCTTTTGTCCAATCAATCTAAGTAAAATTAGTGAAAATTGACGAACACACTTTTTCTACTTCAATTATCGCTCTAATAACATTATTAATTACATGTTTGAAAACTTCAATTGAAAATTCAAACACTGTTCCTAAGTCATTTCATCGACCTCTTTACCAATCTTCATTCAAACTCGTAAAACCACTGAGTGTAAAAGAAACATACATCATCGTCAACCACATCCAATCCTCCTTTCGAGAGTTTCACCAATTTTTTAACCCTAACTGCTCTGAAAAACGTCGCTTATGCTCGGTCGAGCTACAGAAACTGATACGTCCGAGCGTCCGTGTCTCCTGGCTCGGCCGTCGGGGACTTCAATGCGTGGACAGGCGAGCTCGTTCGACTTCGTGGTCGAGCCTAGTTTGCATACGAAGTGACGTAAGATTCGTTGAACGGTGAACTGACGCTACGAGATACATATGTATATGTCATCTTCGTGCGACCTTTCCAACGAAAAAAATCTTTTTCTCAGATTTCTTCGAGAATTTATAGTTTTAGGGTGCGGTTAAATTGAATTCGTCTTGGGAAAATTTCTTAACTCGCGTTTCGCGTG
This sequence comes from Tetrapedia diversipes, assembly GCA_033822845.1. Lineage (NCBI taxonomy): Eukaryota > Metazoa > Arthropoda > Insecta > Hymenoptera > Apidae > Tetrapedia > Tetrapedia diversipes. The sequence goes on along the minus strand of JAOPTO010000596.1, from coordinate 40,519 downwards.
AAAGGGAGCCCGGAACGCGTGTATTTCGCCAGTAATATCGGTTCGGGCCCGATACAGGAAATTGTAAACATACTTTCTGGTTAATTTTTTTCTCCCGATACAAATTGCCTTTAATCGCCTCTCCGCTTTTTATTTAAATCACGAGAAAGGTGCTCGTTGTATGAATGCTGAATTTAAACTTCCATGAAAACTGTCGTACAATAATCACTATGCCGTGCCCACTTTATGCAGATACCTGTAACGTTTCGAAACACCAAAATAGGCTCCGCTGTTTTATTTACTTATCACGAAAATATTTGCATAACGTATCGGCAACGTAATAATTGCCGCACCATTATACCCACAGCTTTTCACCGCTCTTCTGTTCATCGAACCAAAGAATCTTTGGGATTTAGGGATGTGTTTGTGAACGGGCATTAAAACACTAGCGCCAACAAAAGATAAACTGTGCTTATTACTAATTGGAAAAAACAAAACTTCTCTCAGAAGAACATGCGAGGCAGAAAGAGTGTCATTACGAAAGAAGTAAGAACGTCAAAGTTGCTAAGTTGTAAAGTCGTTTATACACTATTAAGTTGTTATTATCAAACTATTTCAAACACGCATATATTAATAATAAATATCTAAGAACTTTACTCGGTTGTACCCACACCTAAGTTCCGCTCTACTAAATAAAAAGTAAGGAATTTCCTATAACATAGAGTACCGTGAACGGCATTAGAATTGGTCAGATTTTAAGGCACAAGCCTCGAGAATGGTACCCACAGTACCACCAGTATCCACAAGCTAACGTGATGTATCGCGAAACATTAAGAGACGGGGCTAATGTATGGTCGATCATAAATTGAATTGAAACGTTATCGTTTCGACGTTGGACGCCATTAATCACCGTAATATAATCAGATACCCGCGACTAAGTATACGCGGATATATTATTTTGATGGGCGAGCCGGGGCCACGTAAATCAACAACATCGCCTTACACATTATACAGTCGAAAATTCTTTTTTTTCTCCTCCCCCGTTTTCGTTTTGCTTCTCGCTCGATCATCGGGATTAACGAGAAGAAAAGTGCGGGCACGGCAATTTCCTGGATTAAAGATCCAGCAGAAACGTGGAAACAGAGAGCCGGTTAACGAGTCGCGGGAAGCTGCCTCGCCTCTCGATCGCGAGAATCCGATCGACTTAATTGTATCGATTAATCGGGGCTGGATTCCGCACGGGGTACGGGTGAATTTTCACGATGGGATCTCCGCGGGGAACGAGGCGAAGCCACGTCGATTAAATATTAATGCTATTCGAAATGCAAATCTAAAGACGCAGTCGAACTACCAATGGCGCGCTATTAAAATCGCTTCCTGCGATCGTGCATTAATCTCCTAAGTAATCGGTCGATAATTGGCTTCCAGAGTGGGGGATATCTCATGGTAGACAGTTTCGTGGGATAAATTGGAAAGATCGAAGCGGGAGTATTCGCACGGTAATCTCTAGAAAAGATTTCTGTTCGATCGAGGATGTGTTTTAGCGTCTAACAAATTGAACGCCAGATACTTCTATCACTATCATTTTATTCTCCGTTCCGAGTATACGTTTTTCGTTCCTTTTCCTCTTCCTTTCTCACGATAGTGTATCCTTCAAACTTCCATCGTTTCTCTATCCATTCCTTCCTGCAATTCGACTTCCTCTAACCATTTGCACTCCTTTCTCGAGCGTGACTCGACGTCAATTTTCATCACGGTAACTAACTTACGTCGAATCGCACTCGACATTTTTGAAGTGCCATTTTAAATACGGTAACGGACAAAAGTTTAAGGCCAAAGAATCTTAGGAAATTAAACAAATATAAATTACAACAAAGCTTGAGAGTTGTGTTTAATATAATTGATAAAAAAGATAGATACCGCTCAAGGAACCGTTCTTTGAAGTAAATTTCGCATAAAGCACCAAAAATACTAGACAGTTATTGGCAATAAAATTGAAAAATTATTCGGAGCGCAAAGGGTTAATAAAAACGCACCTTGCCGAAAAAGTTGGGAAAGAACACGAAATTCCGTGGGAATTTAAAAAAAAAAAAAAAAACTTGGAATCTTGAACTAAAAAGTACGTTCAACTTCGTGAGAACCAAAAATTGAACGAAAAGTAGGTAAACATAATGTGCTTACGATCTCTCGGATCTGTTCTCGCGTAGATCCAAGCGTTTAACACCGTGCAACATAATAAATTCGGACGCTACCTGCCCGGCATGGAATGGCAGGCCGACAGAAGTATCATAAATTGTTTTACGATACGAGAAACCGTCCGTTCGAGGCATTGATTAATCATGCCTAGGAGGCTCGCACCGAGCGACGAAATAAAAAAAACGAATCGGAAGACACAAAGTTTATCGCGAATATCGACGAATCGATCGACGGGAACGAAGGTCGTTAAGCTCGTTAACTTTCGTTCGAAACGGTAACGCACCGACCGGCTAATTAGCATACGTAGTTGGACGAAGGAAGATCCCGTGGGCCTGGTTATTTTTCGAGATTATGCTCAAAAACTTGATACATCACTAAAAAAGCAATTCTGAATTTCTAATAAAATTTACAGTTATTAACAATACTTTAACCCTTCAGATATAGTGCTGATAAGCACCGACCAACTTTACCCCTTTCAGCATTACCAAGTCTCTTATCTTCTGTATATATAAAACATTTGAAAACTTAACATACTAAATTAAATTATTAAACTAAACAACTATGTCATTTCTTGAATTTTTTAACTATAATTTACGATCGAACTGATTAACTTTTGTTCGGTGTTTGTTATTTTATCAGATTAGCGGAATTGGTTCAAAAATGTTTATTCCTATTGATGAACCGTATTTATTCAGCGTATACTATATAATATATCTATGTATCTATATTATTTTATATAACATTTTATATCTTTTATAATTTTACTTATGTTATATCTTCACATATTTTATAACTAGTATTGTTGATATTATTAATATTATTAATATTATTAATCCTAATATATATTAAAGATTTAAAGAAAAACGAAATAGAAGATATAACTTATTAGAGACTACGCAAATCGCAAAAATACACGCGTCGGCTGCTACGATAAGAAAGTGGAACCTTCTGCCATACCTGAAGGGTTAATTTAAAGATTGTGCTGAAACTTAAGAGCGACACTTCGAGTTTTGTATTCGAAAACTTGCGAAACCATCCTCGTTTGGCAACTAATTGTAAGAATAACTTCTCGAGTGCAGACTATCACGGCTTCGGAACAAAAACCTGGCAGAAACTCAAAATGCCGCGTTACAAGAGAAATTCGAATTTAGCGAGCGCCAAACACTCGGCCCACAAATTTCAACGCGTCCGTTAATCAGATCTCACCGACTTCTATTTAGACGTGTCGCGTCCACTTCCACCGGCCAACCGAATTAATTAACGGCGGCCTGAAAGCGGCGATCGAAACGACAGATTACGTGCCGGGGAATCGCGTGAGAAATGACAAGACCCTGCAGCGCGTGACACCGTTACCAACGAATTAATAACCGATCGGGGTCACCTTGGCGCCCAGCCAGATAAAGGGACAATAAATCTTGAAACCGATCAGCTCGCGAAAGCGTCGTCGAAGGTCCCTCGACCAAAGTAATTCGCTGGGTCTCTTATCCACGCAAGCTCTCAAAAATAAAATTTACTGAAAATAGAAAGCTCACGCGACTAAACGTATATTGTTCGAATGAATGAAACACCTCTGTAAATGTTTAAACAAGCAAAGAGTTCAGCGCAAACAGCGAGATTAAAACGCATTCAACGGTTTCGAAATGAGATGCATCTCCAAAAATATTCTCATTACCGAGTTGACGAATAAACTATTTCAATCAAAGGGGTTAAAATGACTTCTTGATAAACCTAGTGTTAACACTTAACCAACTGCAGGGGGAGATCTCCCATTTTTTTCTTAACAAAGCGCCGCCGTTGGTTCTATTCACAGCTTTGAATTAGTATTGTTCACAGTTCACGAAATGCATTTCCTGCTTTTCGAAAGTACAATCTTCAATAAACTCAACACTAGTTCAAGACTAACCAATAACAAAAGTGAATAGAATCAATGACAGAGGAAAGAATGGGAGATCTCCCCATTCGGTTGGCTAAATGTTAACAGTTGTTAAGTTTATTAAAGATTGTATTCTAGAAAAGCAGAAAATGCATTTGATGATCTGTGAACAACATTAATTCAAAACTAACTGATAACAAAAGTAAATAGAATCAATGGTAGCTCCCTTATTTGTGAAAAAAATGGCAAATCTCCCCATTCGGTTGGCAAAGCGTTAACACGGCCCTAGACAAAAGTCAACCAGGCAGGAAGCGACAAACGCGATTACCATAATCGCAGTCCTCCTAACCAGCCCCATTTCACCGGCAACGAATCGAGAGAAGAGCTTCCGCGAAGCTCCCGATCGATAAAACCTCATCGATCGTCCCGAGAAGATCGCTGTTCAACTTCACCGATCACGTAACGTAGCGATCTTCCTCGTCCGGATGAACCACGTGCGCGCGTTTCGAGAATTCGGTGAAAGACACCGGTCGACGATGGCGACCTATTGCGCAAGCAGGCGAAATGGTCAGTTCTCCGTGACCAATCGGGGACCGGAGGCGGCCGAGATCGGCCGTCGAGGCGACGATACCGCGAAACCGTCCAGGAAGAGCGGACCGCGAACGAGGTAATTGCGAGCGACCGGCCACGCAGTGGTTGAACTTTCTTCCCCAAAGGTGATACCGCCGTGTGTTAGGTAATAAATGGAAAACGTGTTGCGAGCGAAGCTCGAAGCTTCGAACGTTTTCCCGGGGACGAGCGATCGGCTCGCGCGGGGTAGTCGCGCGCAGTCGAGGATATCGCGAGTAAGCGAATCGCACGCTTGGCGTCGGTGATCGGTGTGATCTGTTAACCTGTCGCCTCGCTGTTCCTTCGGGCTTGCTCTTCTTTGCGCATCAAATCTCTAATCAATTCGAAATTAACGTTAATTGCAAATGTTGATTTACTATATTTTAACGATCGAGTTCGTTTTCGTTGAAACGTCTTTTAAGGTTCGACAGGATTCGACGCTTTTTTCTCTGTTCGAATCGTTGCCTCGCATTTCAAATTTTTAACTGATCGAACAGCCAACCGTTCGGTGGTTTAATATTGAGTCTTCGTTGCATTTGTAGCTCGCGATTGTAAGGGAAATCCATGCTTAAGAACAGTGAGATAACAAGTGTTATAAAGATTCGAGGAATTTTTCAGTGCGATATTTACATGAAGAATTTGATATTATAATAAACTTGAAACAGTACACAATAATTATCTGTAGTGAAGTATCGTTCATTGTACCTATCGACGGTGGATGTGTTAACTTCTAACGTGGTGCACAGGTGAAAAGTACAAGGTTTCGTAGTTCTCCCGTAGGATCTACCAGTGAGTTCGTGTGTTAAAAAAAGTATTCCATTTGACGACTCCATGGTGTTTTCGGTAGATTACAATTTACAGAAAGGTCGAACGAACAACATCGACGCACCGTGAAAACGTTCGATCGGTAAGATAGAGAGTTAAAGTGGGACGCGAATTTGCGACATCATTAGCGACAAGCGTTTCTTTGGGCCGGGTATAAAAAGAGAAATTAAAAACATTCTCTGTTTTAAGAGGCGAGTTATCGAGTCGCTCGTAAAACGTTCCCGTGCACCGGAGTCAAAGAGAGAAAACGAGAGAGGCGAGAGACAGGTGAAAAAAAGAGAGGCGAGAAGGAGGCGAAAAAGAGGCAAAAAAGAGAGACAGACAGACACAGAGAGAGAGAGGCGAGAGAGAGGTAAAAAAAGAGAGATAGAGAAAAACACAGAGGGGGAGAGAGAGAGAGACAGAGAGAGAGACAGGCAGACAGAGAAAGAGAAAGAGGCGAAAAAAAGAGACAATGAGAGAGAGACAGGGAAATATAGAGAAAGACACAGAGAGAGAGGCGAGAGAGAAGCAAAAAGAAAAGAGACAGAGAGAGAGAGAGGTTTCGTATTCATGCAGATCGTTACAAGATTGCACGAAAAGCAGGAGAGTTAGTATTACGCGCGATTTGATTTAAATGACGCCAGACGTATCGACGCCGACCCGTTGTGCAACGCTCGCCAAAGCAGACGAGACTCTCGCCGTCGCGGCGCGAATGAAACCATTAAATTGGCCCGTTGCTGAGCGCGTAAAGGATAATATATTGGCCAGTAAATTTCATCGGTGTGCTAAACGGGATAGTAATTATCGGGCCCAGACTGTCGTAAGTAACGAGCCACTTTTCTACGGTGCACCGTGCGCGTTGCAGACCAATGCGATCGCCGGGCACGGATGAAAATTTGATCATTTTACTGCCCTGGTGAACCGCCTTGTTACGCTACGCGCTCGCCAATTAGCGGAGCTGGGATTCATAAAGTATGCGTCGATACTCCCATCGAACGATTACAAAATCCTCGGCCGCCATAATTGAATACGCCTGACTTTTTCCTCCTGAAGTTACGATCTGAAGCGTTTCCGATGGAAATTTTCCCGTGAACTTTGCGCTTCGAACCATCTCTTCACCGTAACAGAAAAAACATCCGCCAAAACAAAACCATCCAAATTTGTTACACGAAATTCCTTACATGAAAAATCCACGCGCGATAGTTGTTTCCCCACATTTTATATAGCCCTAAGAATTAATTTCAAGTTTAAGAAAAACACACATTTTAACTGCAAAGCATAATTTCTCGGGAGGGTCGCGTTCGCAACATCGAACAGTATTCCATGCAACAAATCCAACCAAATCCCAACCTGATCCCACAAAAATTCCCAGCGACCACATAATCAACCGCTCGCAGCTGCTCCCTCCAATCGTACCTCATCCAACATCGCTCGAACGCAACAAATCGATCGGAAGACCACCCTGACCGGTCTGCTCGATCGAGCCCAAACGCGCACGATTCCCATATCCGCCGGCTTGACTGCGAGTCAACCCGACCAAGAGGATCTATTAGCCAAGGACAGCTCGGAGAACTGCGTGTGTTCGGAGCCGGCCAGCACCGGAGAACGACAGACGGATAAACAGATCGACGGCATTGTGCAGCGAGACGGTCGCGTGTCTACACGTGTCCGCGTGCACAGGACGTGTTCAGCGTGTGCGTGAACTGGTCACACGCGAAGCGAGCGTTCGCCAGCGTGCACGTACTTATGTACGTATGTATGTACGCCGGCTGGCTCAGTTCCTATAATGGGTATGCAAGTGGCGAAGCAGGTTCCATTCATTCATGTTCGGCGCGCGCACTAGTGGCCTACCATTTACAATTTCCCATTTACCATCCGCCATCCTCCTCCTCGCTCGCTCGCGCGCGCGCGCACACGCGTGTTCCAATCTCTTCTTTCGCTGTCTCTCTGCTTGTTGCTCGTTCTCTCGCTTGCTCTCTCGCTCGTTCTCTTTCTCGCTGTGTTGCTCTGTTCCACTCTATGTGCCCGCAAACGAAACGGGTATACGCGAGAGATCGGCCTGCTGCGCTTCTCGGGACAATGTTCGACTCGTTGTGTTACACCGGATGCAGATGGTCTCCGGTCTAGAGTCGCTAGAACGAGTCGCGTCCGTTAGCTGCAGGTATAGTCTGTCGAGGCGAACGGTAGGATTCTTGGAGTGCTGCGAGTGTCAAGAGCTCGAACGGGTCTCCTAGAGTCTAAACACGTAGGTTTTGGTAGCGTGGAGAAGTATCGAAAGAGGGTGGAAACGCAGAAAATGCATTTGATGAAGTGTGAACAACACTAGTTCAAGACTAACTAATAATAGAAGTAAATATTGTAGAATCAATGGCAGAGGGAGGAATTAGAGATCTCCCCATTCGGTTGGTTAAGTGTTAAGAGTTATTGAGTTTATTAAATATTGTACTTTTGAAACGCAGAAAATGCTTTGCAGAACTATGAACAACACTAGTTCAAGACTAACTAATAATAAAAGTAAATATTGTAGAATCAATGGCAGAGGGAGGAATGGGAAATCTCCCCATTCTGTTGGTTAAGTGTTAAGAGTTATTGAGTTAATTAAAAATTGTACTTTGGAAACGCAGAAAATGCATTTGATGAACTGTGAACAACACTAGTTCAAGACTAGCTAATAATAAAAGTAAATATTGTAGAATCAATGGCAGAGGGAGGAATTAGAGATCTCCCCTTTCGGTTGGTTAAGCGTTAAGAGTTATTAAGTTAATTAAAGATTGTACTTTGGAAAAGCGGAAAATGTATTTGAAAAACTGTGAGTAACGCTTGTGCAAGACTAACTGATAACAAAAGCAAATAAAAAATCAATGGCACCGCTTTGTTGAGAAAAAAAATGAGAGATCTCCTCACTCGTTTAGCTAAGTGTTAAGAGTTGAGTTAATTAAAAATTGTACTTTGGAAACGCAGAAAATGCATTTGAAAAACTGTGAGCAACGTTTGTGCAAGACTAACTGATAACAAAAGCAAATAAAAAATCAATGGCACCGCTTTGTCGAGGAAAGAATGGGAGATCTCTACATTCGTTCGATCAATTATTAATATAATTGAAAAGCATTGCATTGAAAAGAGTTATCAGACGTGAGAGCAGCTTGCAACCGAACAGTTTATGGTACTTACAAAAATATTAAAACTTTCGTCATAACTTTTGGTATAAGTCGTTCCGATACTGAAGTTCGAGAAACGTTTAGAGATTGCTTTCCGATTGAAACATCGATACGGAGATCTTTAGAAACGTGGTACACACAAGAATTTATGATTTCTTGGCCACTAATTATCCCTAATGATCGAGTACAGGTTCCTCGCGGAGTAAATTATAAATTTGCAGATAAGCGTGAGATATAAAGAGGGCAGATCTATAGCTCGCATTTCCTTTCCGAGAAAATTAATTTATTTGCCGTATCTGAATATTCAACAGCGATATCAAACCAGTTCTATCACGTCAATAGTTGAACGAAACTTCTTTTCCCCTTTTTCTCGCTCCTCTTACCGCATGGCATCGGGAGTATCGCGATCATCGAACCGCGCTCGCAAAAATTAAATCCCTCGGAGAGACAGCAGACGTTTCTGCTTTCACGGACACGTCGAGAAAATGATCCGAGAGATAACGCGACACGGCGGACGGAACGTCACGAGCGGGAAGACCGATTACTTTGTATCCGTGAACGATTCGAAACGCTAATCCCTCTCGCTGTCAATTGCACGCCGATTCAGGGGCTCGTGCAATTTATCGCGCCGTTTATACCACCTTCCGCTCCACCTGCCTTTCTCATCCCGTTTCTCACGAATCGCGATGCTCTTCTCGAGTCTCAGAAATTTGATCCAAAACGGCATCCCTCTTTTTTATAAATCAGACACGACTGTAAATTTGAGATTAACACTAGATTTACGGGATCCATCAATTTGACGGGTTTCGGACCTTATGAGCAAAATTTGAAAAAACAATCGCTATTATTTGTAGGAACTTTTTATGACTTTTATAGATGGAGTGATACCAACATACCCTAATCTATTTCCTTCTGAGCTCTGCAATTTTAAATTCTACGTGATGTATACCTATATTAGAAATAGATATACAGAAAATGTAAATTTGAAGGGGTTTCGAACTTCATGAGCAAAATTTGCAAAAATAATCACTATTGTTCTTAGGAATTTCTGAGGACTTTTATGGATGGAGTGATACCAACATATCCTAATCTATTTCCCTCTGAGCTCTGCAATTTCAAATTCTGCGTGATGTATACCTATTTCTTAGTATACGTACATTAAAGATAGATGTACAAAAAATGTCCGTGAATTTAGTGTTAACATAACTCTGAAACCAAAGCTTTCCTTTTTAAGAAACTTTTGTATTAGAACAAAAATTTTAACTCATCCTCTATTTATGAAACATTAATCTTAAGTCTGTCAGATATTACATTTACTGTGTTTATCCCGAATAATCCTTGTTAATAATCACCAACGCGTAATTAGCAATACATAATCACTCATAAACATATCTACACCGCCCCTAAATATACACACAACTCATGAATTAATTTTTAATTTGCATAACTGAACTTCAACGCGAAGCGAAAAAAATTTGAAAAAAAAAAATACCACGAAGAAATCATCGTTTTCCAATATTCCACGTGAAACGATGAAGAAAACGCACGAAGTTCGACACAGTCTAACGAATAGACAAGCAATTCGTCACGGTTCTATCTTAATGCGATTCCACGGGTGCCTTTTATCGGTACAAAGCCATGGTGATTGTCGGCCGGTCGACGACACCGCCACTTCCGTAAGAGATGCTGACAGAGGAGGGCAAAAAGAGGAGCGATTCTCGAAACAGGAGACACCTCTTATTAGCGTCGCATTAACGCGCGATAACCAGCGCCGGCAGCGCGCCCTAGGGGGAAGAAAAAAGGAGCGCAGTTTGCGCTGCGCTCGCCTCTTAAACGGACAATGTCACGCATCGGATCACGTGCGTGACCGCGCTTCGCTATCGTCGCTTTTTACCGTTTCCCGGCCTCGCCCCTCCCCGCTCTCCACCCTCGCTTCCCCCGTCGACGCGTTTCCGCTTTTTTCCGTTTCTTCTGCTTTTCTTCGCCGAGGCTCCCGTTTTCGTCGTGCCTCGACCGCACGATTCATTGAATTATTTAGCAGGACGAGGGACACACAGGAGTTGATGGATCACCGAGAGAATCGCGATTTAATGTACGAGGCCATGGGATATCGAGAGTCTGAGCTCGAAACGGGAGGACAAGGAGGGACATTGGCGTTCGCAAATTGGAGGAAATGGAAACTCGAGGGACGATTGAAGGGTTGAGGGAGAAACCTAAGTGTGCAATGGAAATTGATAGGTGGAACACATTGTTAATAGGACTTTAAGGATGAGGATGCGCCTTTAATGTGTAGCGAGAATGGGAAAAAACGAAAGAAAATACAAAAGTTAAAAAAGAGATGATTTGGGAGATGTAGAGCGATAGAGTGTAAATGGAGACTGTTCAAAATAACATTTAATATAGAAACTAAGTGTGGTATGCAGATTTAGTTAGTAGACATTAAATTAGATTATGCGAGCTCCGCATTAATCGTTTGCCAAACAAATCCAACAGAAATGCTTCGATTTTTTTCATAACTAAACGAAAAGTAAAGAGAAATGAAAAGTGTGAGAGCAGTGACTAAGTTATCTGCTACTTATTCGAGAAACATGCGATATGTAAATGCACAGATTATCCGTAGAAAGGGTAGCAATGGAACGGCAGGAAGAAAGGAAGTTCAGTGAGATATTGGAAAGTAGAAGAAGGAAGTAAGAGTCAGACATCGGTGTTTCTTAGCGAGAAACGATACACGAAGCGAGTACAAAGTCGAAGTGCCGTTCGAGCGATGCAAATGAAGTGCAAACACGTGCAACCGAGAGCGCGGTAAAGTAACTGAAGCGTATAGGAAATGGGTTCTACAAATCGTACGAGTCAACAATCGTCTCCGTTGTACGGAAAAGAAAGAGAATAAAGAGACGCTTCTCCATTGCCAGAAAAACAAACGGGGAAAAAAGCGAAAACGCTAGCACGCGGAAAAAGAATTTATCTTACACGAGAAACAATTTCCGTGGCATAAAGGTTGACAACTATTTTTATGCTTAACACTTGGCCAATCGAATGGAAGATCTCCCATTTTTTCCTCGACAAATCGCTGTCATTGATTCTGTTTGCTTTTGTTACTATAATTAGTTGGTCTTGAGCTACTGTTTAATTTATTAAAAATTGTACTTTAAAAAAGCAGAAAATGCATTTCACGAACAGTGAACAATTCTAGTTCAAGACCAACTAATAACAAAAGCAAATAGAATCAATGGCAACGCTTTGTTGAAGGAAAAATGGCAAATCTCCCCATTCGGTTGGCTAAGTATTAAAACCAGATTTGCGTGCAAACGACCCTAAAGCAAGCGAAATGCAAATTCGTGGTTCATCCTATCCGACATTAACCGGCACCGATTTAATCCTAAATTATGCACTGCCTGTTTTCATCGAGGTTCTAGCAGCGAATATGACTCCGTGTTTGGGAGACCGTGCTCACGTACAGATCGACTACGCCCGAGGAAGCGTGCTCGTCCGGCCGGTGGCCTAATCGGCTCCCAGGGAACCAGTTCCGAGAAATTCAGTTCTCGTACTCTTAATTAGATTCGCGTAATTCCCCTTCGGGGGCTTGTGAATATTTTTCCAACGACGAGGACGTATCGTGGGTAAGGTAGCGCGCGTCGCTGTTATCTGGCCGGTCGAGGCGAATTAACTCGGAAACTCGGTCGCAGAAACGTCCATCTAGATAAACTTCCCCTGCCGATCTCCTCCCTGTCGAGCAAATAGTCCCGTATCGGCCTGAAACGAGCCGCAAAACGATCGCAGAGTCGAGGATCAAAAAGATCGAGAACGGTAAAAGGGGAACAAAAAGAGGTGGAAAAGGGGACGCTCGGCCACGGGAAGAGACTCAATAACCCTCGGGGCCCGACAGGTCCCAAACGCGGTTCACCGTGCGCCGATTGACCATCCTCTTTTGAGAGAGAAAGAGAGAGGAGAGGTGGGGACAAAAAATGGCCCGCGTGAAAGTTCGATGAGAAGAGCCGACGAGTGGTTGCTTTCCAATCATTCGGTGGGGCACACCCGAGACTCGATTTGCTAATTAGTGCCCGCGTCGAGGATAATTAATTCCGGAGAACAGGTCGACTGTCTGCGACGGGACACTTGCTGTCGTTCAAAACCTTGGAGCGCCCTTTACCATCGAGATAAAGCAATCTCCACGCGTATGAGTTCGTTGCGTCAACAAAGTAACACTTTCTGGAGCGTTGCTTAACTGCTTGGTTAAAACTGCTTGGTTAAAACTGGTCCCACCTTTTACTGTGCATTTCATGCATGGTGGGATATATTTCAATCTATCTCGGAAAGTTTAAGTTTAATATTTTAATAATTGAAACGAATAGTTTTTTTCATTTTTCTACATTAAAAGAAATTCTATGCAACTTGGGTTTTTATTTTTTTTTAAATCGTGTGCCTCGAAGAGTTAATTCGTCCATTGGCGACGAAAGGTTTATGTAAATACCGTCGAAAGAGAAATATTCGTTCGCTAAACAATTTCAGCATATAAAGTAACAGTAGATACGTTTATAAACATAGGGACATTTATGATAACACTATAATTATAAAGAACACCTGTCCATTTGTACGCCGAATCTCCTTTCATTTCTGTGAATACCCCGTTAACACTTTGACTGCCATGTTGGTGATATATGACCGATCATGGTTTCTCCTGTGACGTCACGGTGGTCATCGGTGACCGCGACGCTTCAACTACTTACAATCGTAAGAGTTGAATAAAAATTGACAATTACTGTATTTCGAACGTTACCGCTAATTAGAGGATACTTTGAAATAAAAAGTGTCCCATTGAACGACCAAAGATTGTTATTAAAACATCGAAAATGAAAGATTAATTTCGATGAAATATCGCATCTGACAATGGTGTACTCTCGTGGCGTCCTAAGCGAAACATGTAATTTCGGTGTGGCAGTCAAAGCGTTAAAAGGGTTAAGAAATCTTTGTTTCGAAATCACAACATGGTCCACCACTTTTGCATCGCGCAGCGTATCTAGGGGATGCTCGGGCTTTGGGACCAGGAGCGTTCAGCGGACGCGTGCATGCACGAGCCGCGGCGACAATGAGAGACAATGGGGGCACTCGTTGATTGTGCGGCGGCCGGGCTCCTCTCGCGCATAGAGGTGCAGGGAGGTGTGAAACAGGATAATAATATAGAGTTACACTCCGGGGAATATTTCATATCGGTGCATGCATCCCCGCCTCCTTTTGCACCTTCTCTCGCGCCTATTCTCCGTTACGCCGCTCTTTCCCTCGCCTCCTCTCGCCTCTCTTCTTCCGCTGCTCATTGTCGACCCTTCCACGAAGCTACACTCGGTCCAGCGCCTCCGACAGAACCGCAGAAGGCACGGCCCGGATACCTTTCCGCGCCACGGGGAGTCCCCCGCTGACGAATCTCTCTCGATGCTCTCTATTGCGAACCGCTACCGCGCACGCGCGAAAAGTCATCGAGGGTCATGGTTGCGCGCGCGCAGTGTTCCTGTGTTGAAACCGGAAGAAGCGGTTCAGTAGAAGAAATTAGGGGGAAATTTCAATTTTTGAATTGAAATAGGAAATGTGAAGATAAAAATGAAAGAAGTTCTTCCTTTGACACTTTTTTCTTCATTATTCTGGCTTCTTCATTATTCTTAGCTTTGCTCTTTTGTGTACTTTTGCTTTACCTTTGTGATACGTGAAAAAAAACCCTTCTTTTGTTTCTCTGATGCGATACTTACGTTTACTTTAGTATAGTATTTTTAAATTCACGAATTACTTTTAAATCTTACTTACGAATACTTAAAAAGTGTTCGATGAAACCCAAACGCATTGCATTCTCTAACCTTTACAAATGTCTACACACCTCGACCTGATTACTGAGAAAATAGATATGGAAGCTATAAAACGCAGCAACGAATTGAAACAATTTTATTTAAATTATATCTGTTCAAATAATTTTCGTATCTCCGCTACTTTTATACACGTCAACCTTCCTCCGACCAGAATAAGCACTAACTAAATGCTGGCCAATTTGCGTAACACGCACCGGGAATAAAGTTCGTTCCACGCTCGAAACGGTCGACCTTTGGCGCGACACTTGTAATCGTACCGGCATTAATCAGGTCCGGGGCGCATTAACTTTACGATCGAACTTCGATTTCCAAGGTCCTATTTGCCCTGTTGAGTGCTCGACTAGGTCCGGTCAAAGAGATATCGGTGTAATTGAATCGGTTCGTTCGAGGGTCCCCCTCTCCCAGCCCCCGCAACACCCCGGCTCCGCATGGTCGATCGTATTCCTGGTAAATTGAGTTAAGTGCAGATTCTTGTTTCTGTAATGATAGCTCCATCGAGACGATCGGTTGCCCGGCCGCAGGGGTATTAATAGTTTTTGCACGTTATCACGGTAGACGCATCGATTCGTCGCGTAAGAGGGTTTCGACTTTGCTTTACACGGGTTAATTGATTCGACGTCGGTAGCTTGGATCACTGGGAATAATGGTTAGTCGATGCAGGATACCATCCTCGTTATTTTTTTGAGAAAGGGGGGGGGGGAGGGGAGAGCCTCTTGAAATTGCTTATACAGCGCTTGAAGTTAAAATAGAAACAAATTGGAATGTTCAATTTTATTACAGAATAACTGAACGAAGAGTCTGTCCCATAATCAAATATTTTTTGTTCGAGCGTTGAATGTAGGCACCGTGAAAAGCAAAAACAGTTGATATAACCGTATCTAGTTTAACGTCCAAATTACCGAAAGGGTAAAAATGACCAATTCGTAATTCTTCATAGAAGCTTCATAAATTTACCGTAATACCTACGCTTCTGAAAATCTAACCACGATTGCTAAGACTTGTTTCCCTTAAGCTAGACATTTTTACGTCCAATTTTTAATCTCACTCCTTTGTCGCGAATAAGTATACTCCAATCGTCTACCCGTTCTGGCGTTCGTACAATTCCTGTATTTCCCAAATAAAATTAGAAATCACACCCATCGATGAGAAAGCCCCCAAAAAAATCAGAAAAGTGATCTAACGCTAAACGTATTATCTCAGTTGTGTTCCATGCAAAAGAACATTTAACTCCACCATCTGACCACGCGAATCACCGTAATTTATCCGTACGGTTAAAGCACCGATTCGAAGCGACGACGAGGGAACTCGTTGTTCCGTTAGGCAGGTCGCGTTATCTCGTCGCGTTCTCGACGATTACGCGGCCCTCCGCTAATTGTTCTCATCCTGCCCGGTTAATTTTCAAGCGGCGTAGGAAGCACAGGGGCTTATCCTATCACCGGTCACGCTGAGTAGCCACGTCCGTACCCCTTTCGAGATACCCGAACGACGGACAAAGGAGGGTCTAGAGAGGCGGGGGAGGGAGAGAAAGCTTGAAAGGAGAGCCAGATAGCGGAGTCCGGAGTACATTGAAAGGACAGATAACGGCGAGGCACTGCGCGGCTTCGCGCATTACCTAATCCGATATCCGCAGGAAAAGTCGAGGGGGAATCGGGACGGTCTTCCTGGCGAGTTTCGAGCAGGGCTAACGATTCGCTGACACCTCGTTAGGGGACTGGAGACGGCAAACATCGGAGATACAGACGTTTACGTGCGTGGCTCGACCTTTGCGCTGCCGTGATTAGCCTCTTTAACGCTTTACCGACCGGAAGCCTATTAACACGGTCGTCGCCCAGCGTGATTCGACTGAGTTTCTCGCTGGGCCCAAATCCGATTGCATAGAAAACTGGGGTAGAAAAATATAAAAATAGCAAAAATTTTTACTTTTTATTTTTATTTCATGTATTTTATATTTATATATATTATACATCAATGCGTATTCCATTAAATTCGTTTTAAAATTTCAATTTAAAATACTGTTTAACTTGAAGAAAAAGAGCGCCACCCAAATATGGATCTGTAAATTTTAAAATGTTTCCTTACAGGAAGGTGATTGTTTTGTGTGATATCGTATATACACTGTAAAGAAATGTTGAACCATTAATTACGCGAAGAAAATCATCGTAATCGATCCATTAACGATGGATCCACGTCAGAATGAGCCAATCGAGAATACGTATGCAATAAGTTGAGCCACGAAAGGGGTCGGTGAAGTGTTAATTGTGGAGAGGAACTTTCTTATTTGAAAACTTAGTTTTCCTTTTTTTTTTTAAACAAAACACGATTTTAGGTCCGATCTGGTAAGTTGTTGCAGGTGAATTTCATCGAGGTCAATTTTATTGCGTGTGACTGTTAACACTGTAACTACCAACACCGGTCAAAATGAGCAATTCGTAATTTTTCATGGAAACGTTGTAAATTTATTGTGTTAAAAAATTACTGTCATCTTTATTGTAATCATTAAGGTTTGTTTCCCTTGCATTGGGTATTTTTTAAATACAATTTTCAATTCGATTTGTTCGTCGCAAACAAGTATACCCTAACCCGTGGGTAGGTTTATTGTTAAAGATTAAGAATAGGATCCTTGGAAATGAGAAGTATCGTCTGTATGAGCTTCGTTGGAAATAATTTGTTTAACTCTCACAGTGCAAGAGGGGGAAAAGGAAGTGAAATTGGAAAAGGGCTGAAATCGCCTCTTATCATAAATAATGATCAACTTGGGATCGTATGAGTTGGAAACATCGGGGATGCGAGCATAAGCACAAGCTTTGTGATTAATTTCAAGATATACCTACTCGAATTGCAAAAGTTTGTCTAGGCGCGCGAAAAGTTTAAGTACCTCGACCTCTCGAGCCCAAGAGTCGCATTCCTTCGCAACAGCTAACGTCTCGTTCGACGATGAGTGGTGCAACCTCCTCTGTATCTGCTTGATGAGCGATTGTTTTAGAATAGCGTATCTCGACGTAGGCAGCAACGCAACAGCCGAAGGGCGGGCCCTGTCCATCGAGGAGCGTTGAAAAGACCGTACGCTTTTTTCAATCGGCTGCATTCATCCTGCTGTATTATCAATATATTAACGTCCTTCTTTATTATCCTTGCACTGTTGTGTGTTTAATGCGCGTCTGGACAGCATAACCTTTATTTCATTTACCAAGGATTCGTCGATGTACCTAAGTAACTACTAATTACGAATATTGTTGGATAAAGCTACACGTTCTGCGACTGCGCCCTTGAATCTTCAAACTTCCGGTAGATCATATTCATTTTGAACCTGTAAAGGTTATCATTCAACTCGTTCAGAATTTTTGACAAATTAAAATTTTTAATTTCTCTGACTTAACCCCCTCAATTTCTGCAACTTAAATCTCGATTGATAAAATTAAAATTGAAATCTTAGTTATCTTTAATAAATTAGTTTTAATTTTCCAACGGTTAATTTTAATTTTACACATTTCAATTTTCGTCCGTAAAATTCAGCAACCTCGGCAAAAATTTTTCTTATTTTTCCTCAGATAGTTTTAAGGCTGAGGCAATCAGATTGCTAGAAGCTACAAATTTTCAGTTATAAACAAACTACAGTATATTAAGTAAACTCCTTTTAATTTTATTTTTACTTTTGTTTTTAATTATTTTTATTTTCACCGTATTACTTTTTTCTAAAAGATGTTCACCCGTCAAATAAATAAATAAAATTCGCAAATTGTTTCTAAAATGAAACACGAACCTATCCCTATCTTTGAAACTCAGAAGACATAGAAACGTAGGCGTTTAACTGTTGTTAGTTGCACGATTATCCATCGAACGTAATCGACGCGAGTCGAGGATCGTCGAGAAGATTCGCGAGGATCCTACATGATTTTCATCGTTCGGCACGAAATTGCGAGCGCCGCGCGACGCGGTGCACCGATATTCGCGTTACACCGTGGTATTATCTTACGGTTATTGATATTTCGTTGCCGCGATCGTGTTACTGAATTCGTTGCGCGTGTGCAACGCAGTCCGTCTCATCCGTAGCCAAGCTCCTTTGTACGCGGCCCGTGCGAGTGTGCGTGCGGGCACGGATTTTGCTCGCGCGTTTTTCGTCTGCCACGACGGACAGATCGCGAAACTCTCGATCGGTTTCTCGATCGTTGCGCAAGACGGCGGACATCCAGACGATCTGGAGAGTTCGCGGGATCGAATAATTAGCGACAGTTCGTTTGCGTAGTGTTCCGTTCTATGGAACAACAGCGGGAAATTTCTATTGGAATATTTATGACATGAGCGTGTCGACAGTACTATTTTTGAGGATTAAGAAATTTTAGCCTTTTCACCTTTTTTCTCGAACCCTCTTCAGGGAAATAATAGTCTTAACCCTTTGCACTCCAGAGGTGATTCCTAGTCGTCTAACGATACTAACTCCAACAATTTTCAAATTCGAAATATTTACTAAGATTCGCATATATTAAACGTCGATTAGTTTAGTTAAGTGATATCCTAAAATTTACATATATAACTATTTAACCTTTGAGACTGAATAATAAACAAACCAACTAAAGTATGAAAATTTACGAAATTATCATTTGGTGACTAACACTCACCTCTCGAGTTCAAAGGGTTAATTTCCCAGTCAATCGTGGTTCCTCAATAGCCAAGAACATGTCATAAATAAGGGACTTCCGAAATTTTCCCTTCGTTGGCAAAATTCGGAAAACCTTCTTACTCACCCCACCCTCGTTCTCGAAACGTGTACTAAGGGCACAACAACGGAGTTCGCTGGCATTCAGGATATATGCTGATTGGATTCTTGATTTTTTTATTCGTCCGCATAAGCAAATTATCGTCATTTGGCTATTGGTGATTTTTTTGCGAAATTACGAATTTTCGTCGTGCAGACGAGTGTGCGTTAAGGAAAATCGTTTTCCTTACACATATAATTATTTACTGATTTTCAACAAAACCACGATCAACCACCCACGCGAGATTCCCCTGTCCCGAAGATAGGGGTCGCCGAACCCGGAGCATCGTAGGAAAGTGAAATCCCAGCGTGTCGCGATTCGTCGCGGAACGGGAGAGATCCAGTTTCCCCCGCGACGATTCGATTCGCAGCCGCATAGTTGCCGCTCGAGCTGCCGCGCGAGCACGTTAACGTTACACCGTGAGAGAGTAACCTGTCGGACACGCCGTTTTACCTATGACGAAAGAAAAAACAAATAGCGCTGGCCCGACAAAAACCCGGGGGTTGAGGGATCTTCGATCCATCAAAGTCACCTTTCTACCCCCGTGTCACATCTCGTCTTCTCTGTTCCTTCCCGCCACCTCTGCCCCTTCTCCTTCACCGTCCTGGTCCCTTGTCACCGGTGACTTGGACGAAGGACGACGGAGATTTTCGACGTGGAGGCCCACGACGAAAGCTTTACGAGCACGTCGAACGTGGTTGACGAACTTATTACTACTGGGAGCGGGGTTGATTTCGTTTCAAAGGGGTCGCAGGATGCTGGAGCACGCTCCTCGAATCGAGGAGGATGAGAGTTTTTAGGGTTTTCGATGGTTTTCGAGAGGGAGGAGGTGTTTCGAATGGAGAGGGTTGGGAAAGATAAGTGAAAACTGGTAATGTACATACCAGCAGCGGACAAAAGTATTAGCTATTAGAATATTTACTCGAAACACTGAATATCTTAATATCCTATTTTTCATTCTACTACAAGTAGCGGACAAAAGTTTAAATTATTTATTCGATACTGTAGTCTATATACTAATGGATACAAGCTTCCGTAGTAGAAGTGGGACAGCGATATAGGCAAAGATCTCCCGTAATTAGGCAGTTGCGAGAAGAGAGTCCTAAGTTACGCAAGAGAGAGTCATAGAGCACAAATATTATTATATATAGTATTAAGATTATTATAACCAATTAATCCCAAGGGAAACTAATTAACAAAAGAAATAGGTTCGAGTTAGGTTCGGGTTATAGTATCAAATCGCTTACTTTTTTCAGGGAAATTACCCCACAGAGTGGTTATTTTAACATCTTTCGTGAATTGATCGTATACCTTAAGGATTTGATCAAATCCCTATTTTTGTCATCTCCCTGCAAAACATACCGATTGTCCTTAAAAACAGTCGATCAGAGAAGAGCGACGATTCATTCCATATGAGATTACCCTGGCTGCGCTCAAGGAGAACGCTGAACGCATGGCAATTAATCCCGCAATTAAATCTTCCACGCGTATCGAAGAATTTCGCGTTCTCTGCCCGTTCTACGTAACAATGGCCTCGTAAATCTCCACTCTCGCGTGTCTGCCTACGTAAAAAATCAGTCGGATGAAAACGAGAACGACGCTCGCGACAGCGTGCCTGGAATAGTTCTAGCTCAACGAATGCATTGTTGCATCTCTGCCCTCCAGCGATCGATCGTGTGACCGTTGATCCCACGATCCACTTCACGTTCCTTCGGTGATCCGTCAACGCGAACGTTAAAGTTACGATTGGAGCAAATTTTACCCCCCTTCCTACTGCTTCGAAACGTTATTAACAAATTGAGGATGGCGCTGATATTGCTATTCTTTCCGTTCAGTTGGCAACGAGAAAGCACTTGGGCGATATTTAAGGCTGGAATGACGGTGGTCACGTTTTGTAATACATGCAAAGCCAAACTATATTTTTGTTTAGAGTATTTCAATAAATATTAAAATTACTACGTTTAGCGTTTAACCATTTGCACTCAAAATATCCATCGACTCCCTTACGAAACATCGACGAGTCGTGCATAACTCAAACGATAGCAGATATAATTAAGATATCATCGTTGCAATCGACAGGCAACAATTAACTTAACAAACCCTCTGCTTTTTTTTATTATTCCAAGTTTCTAGGAAAAGAAAATTTCTCGAGCTTCGATTCCGCTTAATCGTCAGAGATCGTACGTTATTCTCGTTTCCTCCCCATAGTAGCCTCTGATTAATGCACGGCTGCTACAGTGGAAACCCTCAATAAAGTTGGCGGAGGAATTACGAGCCGAGCACACGATCCTCTCGCAGGACAACGGAAAACGAGCAACTATGCTCGGCGCAGGATCAGCGTAGATCGTTATACGCCGCGCCAGCGTGAATTCATCACTGCTATTATCCGCTAGCCGAGCTTGTCAATCGTCAAACAGGCCGTACGGCAAAGCACTCGTTCATTTGCCACCATTACGTCGCTGCGCCGCTCCCCAATTCACTGTTATTATCCGTTTCCTCTGGCTACCGTTTTTCACCGACTCTCGTTGCCTCCTAGCCCCGTTCGGAAATCGTTCGTTCGCCTTATCCGGGACTAACGATGGAATCGAGCACGTTTTATTTGCAAGTAGGCTCGAATCTAGCCAGGAAGTTTCCAACGCGTCAGAAGTACTTCAAAGAAAACGGAACACGTTATGCCTTCGAGTGGACTCGAGTTTAGAGGAGAGAACTCTCCATGCGAGCACTTCAAGAAACGTGGATGGTACTTTTAAGCATAATGGACATCTTTGTGAGCACCTGCTACGAGTACTTCGGTACCTTTTGGATCTTTAGGAGGGTTGGAGTGCTACTTTTCCGGGATTCTTTATAAGTAGCTTACGAAGCACCTACTTCGAAGCTATAATCGAACCTCGGCCAAACAGTTCTTTCATAGTACTTTAACACTAAAATTACCAAGGGGGCCAAAATGATCCAATTTGTAATTTTTCATAGCAACGTGGTAAACTTACTGCGGTTCCTACAAATTTGAAAGTTTAGTATAATTTTTACTATGACTGCTAAAATTTGTTTCCCTTATATTAGGTATTTTTCTAGTTCAGTTTTCAATCTGATTTCTTTGTCTTTAATCCATATACCCTAATCGTCGGTAGTTCTAGTGTTAAGAATCTTTCGCGAGTACTTTAACACTAAGTTTACGGGACCCGTGAATTTGAAGGATGTTAGATTTCATGAGCAAGACTTGCAAAGATAATTACCATTATCCTTAGGAATTTTTGATGACTTTTATCGATGGAAAGATACAAATATGCCCTAATCTATTTCCTTCCGAGCATTGCAATTTAAAATCCTGTATGACATATACCTATCTCTTAATACATGTATATTACAAAAAAATACACAAGAAACGTCCGCAAATCTAGTGTTAAGCAAGAGTTGAACCTACAATAGCCTCCTGTTTGCAATATTAAACTCCAGCAAAATTATACTGTACTTATCGTTTAAAATTCTTGTGCCATTTTCAAGAATACATAAAATTATTTATAAGTACATTTTCGAACCATAACAGTACCTATCTTAAAATTCAAATCCAGTTTGTATAATCCAAATACCTTCCAAGTACCTAGAACAGAACATCGTCTCTCACAGGTGCCATTTAAATCCCACAAACTGAAGCTTTTCTATTGGAATTGACCTTGTTTCGTAATTATTATACACGTCGAAGTTAATCTCACTGCCTGGGACCGATGGCCGATCATTTTCTCCATTACGACTCCCCGAACAGAAGCTGGAACCCTTTCGTTTCGCTCGATCAATCCTGTCCCGCTGTCCCGCTCGATGATCCACGATGATTTCGCAAGATCACAACAGAGGGGCGACGGTACACGAGAACGAGACGAGAGCATAATCCGATTCTTCATCCGTGACAAAGAACATGTCTTTGTTCGACGAGAATCGTTCGTTGCGATCCTTCGGTCTCGTGCGTGTCCAGGAGTAACCGGTCACTTCCGGTGGCTAAGGATCGTTCAGCAGCCACGAAAACAGAGAAAATAGGGTGTCCTTGGTGAAGCTAATAGATGGGCACGGTTATGTTAGTCGGACACGCGAGTCCCTTGCCTGTTTCGAGGATTTCTCCTGGCGATATCCCGTTTCCTGCTCTGCTCGACGGAATTGTTGGTGGAACGACCGCTGAGAGAACGGAAAGGGATCGATGTCGGATGATGGGTGTTGCTTTAACATGGATTTTCTGGGATTTAGACATTGTTGTTGCAAAGAAAATTAACCCTTTGGCTTGCAATGATGAATTAGGGTCGTTATTCATTTCATGCGTCACTGTAGACTTTGACGAGTCAGACATGTTAAGAACTGTTTTCAGCGAACACCGTGCAGTATGTAATTAGATTACTTAGTTACTTCACTCGTGCATCGATTCTGTTTTGTTTAGAATATTCAACATGCTCTCCCCTACCAACACCCTTTCAAAAAGAATTTCAAAACAAAATATTCTGTTCCAAGCTTGCGCATAACTGTTCAGTTGAGCCAAATTAAATAGTATTTCTCGGACGCATCGAATTCCATTTTATTTGTATGCCAAGAGGTTAGGCATGGTTTGGATGATCGCTTTCAAAGTAGAAATTTAGTTTCAAAGTAATATTAAGAACTTGCATTTTATTTACTCCCTGAGTAAATAAAAATATGGATAATCCGAATAACGGAGTTAACGAGTCGTTTTCTGCTTGATAAATGAAAAAAGAAAATAATTCAAGAGGAAGATCCATCTAAATCTCCGTAATGTTTAGCGAGAAAGGAGGCCATTTTTCGTGGAAAATCACGCTCGGAAATTTATTCACCCTTCGACCCGGTGCATGCGACCTCGAGCCACCGGTGGAGATAGATTTATTTGTAGAATCAGTATGCATACCGCAGCCAGGTTGGCGGGCAGAGAACGACAGGGACGTGTGAGCGAGCAAAAGGTGACATTACGTCGAGATAGATACGTATCGGTAAAAAGGATCGCCGGCATTCTTTTCACCGTTTCACCTTTATAAATCTTATTAACACCCAACAGCAGCCGAGGCGATGGATTATGGATCGAGGTTACAAGACAATCGAGGAAGTATTGAATGGAGAAAACGATCGTGTGTCCCCCACCTCGATGGAGACAGTTCCTTTTGGAATCGATACGCTTCCCCGAGATCGGCGTTGTTGGAAATCGGCGCCCAAGTACACGGATGATAATCCTTTGATATTGTGAAATCGCTTTAAAGGAGAAAGTGTCTTGTTCCGACAGTAAAACTGATCCAAGAAGAAGAAATTTTATCTTAATAATTGCAATGACGCTGTTGCGGTGTATTTCTTTCTTTGTACGCAATCTGTACTTTTTCCTATTGTACTAAGACTGTTTAGTATCATTAATGATAACTAATTTTATTTAAATAATCCTTAATTTTCAATTTTCAATTTTCAATTTTTAATTTTCAATTTTAATTTTCAATTTTCAATTTTCAATTTTCAGTTTTCAATTCTCAATTTTTGATACTTAACCTTCGCTTTTCAGACGTTAGATTTTCATTCTTAATTCTTACGTTATAACAGTAATCTATTGAGTTAGAAGTGTAAAAATGATAGCTACCTTATTTAAAGGAATAATTGAAAAGGAGGGTTAAAAGCACAGGAAACTCGTTTACGTGGTAATTAAATGCTCAAGAAAATAAGTGTGAACTTTCACAGATAATTAATTAAATGGATTATGTACATAGCTTAGAAAACGACATTCCTCATGATTATTAAATTACAATTAACGGGATAGCATGGCCGTAATTGTGCAAGTTGAACGGCGATAATGCGTTAACAATGTAGACAGTTTCTTTTCTGAACAGAAAGGTGCTGCTCGTGTTCCTTGGAAATACAACTTTCCTACAGCAGCCTGTTTTGACCCATTCAGCATTTTTTCAACGACTCGCTGTACGTTCTCTGACATTCTGAAATTGCCACCTCAAACGCGATACTGTAAACCCAAGTCATCCTCGTGACAAACTATTTTACGGTACTTTTGAACCGTGACATTTCAACGTCCAGCTCAAGTTAAGAATCTCTAATGATCGTTTATAATAACATAATCTTTGAACAGCTCTCTGCTGTGCAATTTCAATAAAACATTAAACGATTATCGTTTCTCCGTCGTTTATCAGTCGCATATACACGATTTACGAGCGACGATTTCTTTGAAATTACGTATTCAACGCTTGGTTATCCTAAACCGAGCTGTCGTATGGTCAACTCCCTCTAAACCACGGTAAACCTTATTTACACTCTCAAAGCCACTCGTACCCACGATATTTAGATATGCAGTTCCATTATCTCCACGTGTTACATACCCTATACTTCCTTCGCTCAACTATTATCCATTTACTTACGGTTATCCAGCACTCACCTCGAATCACTCTAAACAGCAATAAACCCTGCTGTTCAACTCTAATCTAAGAACCCTAACTCTCAAATTCACCCTTTTTTTCTGTTGTGAATGGGATGAAAAATTTCTTAATTACTAATTCTTATTTAAACATAACTCTTTATTTATTACCTTATTCTACACATATTCTTAACCCCTTAACGTGCACTAAACTGGCCAAACTCTGCACACTCGAGATAATTCGAGCGACAATAAAATTTACAATACAATAAAAATGTTGATTATTTTTGTATTTTTTTAATTTTCTTGTCAAGACAACGTTCTAAATTGTATTTTTTTACATAAAAAAAGATTGATTTTTTTGGCTGGTTTTTTTTTGGAAAAAACCGTGCATTAAGGGGTTAATCCTAGCACTTAATTGTAATTTTTCACTTCCTCTGTTTTCGCACATTTCACGCACGTGGACAACCACACTATGGAAATACCGCTTCGCGTTTCTCTGCATTCTATTATTTTTCTCACGCCTCCCACTCTCTCGCACATCGTACCTAAGGCGAATCTCCAGAATTAACCCTTTCGCTACGAGCGGTGACTATAGTCATCCCGTGAAATTTCGCGAACAGAGTATTATTGCATTATGCGATAATTTTTTAACCCTTCCCTTTCTACGACCAATTATAGTTACGCTCTTTGTAAGATTCCACGGTATTGAACGTACGATGGGCAATTGCAATTGTTTCGTAAGTGCACATTTTTGGCATGGCCGCTTGTTCAGCAGAAGTTGCGAGCCGTAAAATCCTCCCGTAGTGAAAGGGTTAATAAGTACTTCACATTGTGAGCACTCCATTTTCTACCATACTTCCACGACCGACCATCCCTTTGTACTATTCGCATGCCCTCTAAACTCAACTCCCAACGATTTCCCACCGCAACGCCTACTCAAACCGCCGCAAACCGCTGCGAATCCTGTTCAACGGCCCAGAATCGCCCACACCCACAAAATCACCGTCCACTAATCCGAACCTAACCCGAGCCTAAACTTCTCGAGCACGCGCAACGCGTGAAGCCCGTGTCTAAGCGAGACCTCTCAGCGAAAAGTCGCTTAAAAGTGCAGGGAAAGAATAGGGCGACAAGAATGCGCGTGGAGAACAGCTGCCAGCCGAACTGGACGTCCAGTTGTAGGAGCGTGTGTCCCGGGCGGAGGCGGGTTTATTGAAATGCACGCGAAGGAGCAACGGGGTGGGTTCCCGAGTCGCGTGGACGACACTCCCACGGAATATTAAACGCGTCCTCTCCCTCTCTTCGTCTGCTCCTCTTCTCGCGACCGGGTTCCACCTACCTGCAACGTTCGCGCGTTGAGGTAGGTGCACGGGGAATCAGGATGCAGCCGACACGATAATGCATTCTGACGAGCGCGAGCCACGGAAATGCGTATTAAAATTAAATTGAAAAACTGAAGAATAAGACTACGCGTCTGACCATTAAAATAAAACTCAAGAGTAGGACAACACGTCTGACCCCTTCGACGTGATATTTATTTCTGTTCCTTTTCTTTTTTATATAATATCAACCGTCTCTTCGTTACCACCTCTGGCTGAACTTTGCCGCCTTTATTCAAATTTTCCTCCGTTGACGGCATTCTAGAAAATGCTTGATGCATGGCATTCTGTGAGCCAACTCGCCTCACGAATGCCTTGAACGATTCTGCGTTAACATGCGCGAGGTGACGGTGGACCAGCGCGTAAAAATTCGCGACGATAAATACGCGGCAGGTTCGTACGCTCACGTTAACCCTTCGACTGCCACGCTGAAATCACACGTTTCGCTCACGGGACGCCACGAAAGTGCACCGTGTCATGCAATATTTCATAGAAATTAATCTTTTTAATCTTTCTGGAACTGAATAAATTTCAGTGCAGAATAATTTTGACAATATTTAATTTCAATGCTCTGCATTGGGAATTTTTTGAAGACCAACAGTCGCTTTTCGAAGGCAAAGGGTTAATTGTTCAATGGAGCACTTTTTACTTCAAAGTATCCTCTAACTAACGGTAATGTTCAAAATACACTAACTGCCAATTTTTATTCAACTTTTACAATTGCAAGTAATTGAAGCACTCCGTGGTGTCAAAGGAGCAACCGTGGCCGACCATATATAACCAACATAGCAGTCAAAGTGTTAACCCTTAGCACTCCGTTGGCTCCACTGCGGAGACATTCTGTATTTAATATGATTACATTCCAGACATGTTTTGTCATTAAGCGATTTTCCAACCTTTTTTTATAGTTAAATACATGGAAGAATGTTACGCTGAGAATGTAAGACTGAGCGATGGTAAAGACGTATTTTTTACGAAGAAATCAGAATCATCTGAAAAAGGAACTGTTGCATATGAAGAAAACAAACGCGCGGGGCGCTAAGGGTTAATACGCAAAATTTTAACTGAGATTGCGGATTCGTAACGTCTGTTTCCATGAAGAATTTTATTCGTTTCGCGATCCGAAAACTCCCTGTTTTTGCCTCCTCCGTAG
This sequence comes from Tetrapedia diversipes, assembly GCA_033822845.1. NCBI lineage: Eukaryota > Metazoa > Arthropoda > Insecta > Hymenoptera > Apidae > Tetrapedia > Tetrapedia diversipes. Next base: position 12,371 of record JAOPTO010000596.1, on the reverse strand, counting down.
GCACGCCCCGCATTCGTTCGCTTCTGACGGGGAAAAATTCGCTCTTCGACAGGAGATGTCTGCGAGCACCTTTTCTTCAACCTCCTGCTTCCCATTCAACGTTTCTTCTCGGATCTCGCTCGAGAACGATCCGCCGAGACGCGCGCGGATCGATGGACCGGCTTTGGAATAAATCTACGCGGAGCGGAGAGGGGCGCACGAATCGCTGATGAACGGGGGATTACGCGGTTTTTGCTAGGCCTGCACGCGGTTACGTTACAATTTGTCTTGCGCGGTCATCGTCCGTTGATCTCCGTTCGAGGAAGATCGCGGGAATCGCGATTCCTCCCGACAGAACGCGGACTCCTCGTAGAGAATTCTATCGAAGAACTTGTTTGCGATGTAATCGTTGCGCGCTTCGTTGCCTCTGCGATGCTCGAAGTTCAACAAAACCCGCGAAACTAGCTGGTCCACGCTGAAATCATCCATCGCGTTCCGTTTTATCGTCGCGATTCGTCGAAACTGTTCCCCTTCCTCGCCAGAAAATCACTGAACCGTCCGTCGAAATCTATATGACTCTGTTTGCGCATCCCCAACGGATGCGATCTTCACTTTGATGATCACGAATGAACTGATTACCTCGACCCGTATGCGTTGGGATCGAACCACGATCCAAATCGTTGAATCTCGCGCCTGTGCAAACAGCCGTCGAGGAAAATATTTGCACAGGATAACGCGCGGCCCCTCATTATCGGGGTGGCTGGTCCTCGCGAGGGTCGACCTGGTGGCGTCCAGGTGCGGGAACAGGAGCAATCGAACGCGACCGGGAACGAGGGAGCGAGAAGGAGAGAGAGAGGCGGAGAAGCAATAGAAAAAGGAGAGGAAGAGAGAAAGTAGAAAAGAAGCGGGTAGAGGGAGGGGGGAGGGGTTGGAAGAGGGAGATTGATTCGACATGCATAAATTAGAGAGGATGAGCCTTTATTCTGTGCGCGACTCACGGGATCGGGATTGGGATTGGAATTGGGATCCGGAGAGGAGTATAAATTGATGACTGTAGGCAAAAGGCAGGGGTTTATAATAATTAATCTTCGTGCGTGTACACACGTATGCGTATGCATATACACGCACCCCGATCCCCCTCCCCGCTTCTCACCCTTTCATGCACACGCTCTCTCGAGACTTCCTTCGTAGCCGAGTCTGTTCGTTCGCGTCGAAGGCATCTGCTTGCATCCGGTGGTGTGCATCGCCTTTTTTTAATCTCTTTTTTAACTTCGTTGCGCGGATCTAAATGCACCCGAGACATGTCCCTTTGGATATCTGTTACGTTGCATCGCTGTTCTACGAATTTTACTATCGGGACTGTGATTCTCGCAGGAGAGAAAAATCATTTGATTATTGATTAAATTATTTTAACGATACATTACATTATTGATTAAAAGATTTTAATGGTACAACCAACCGGATTCTTTTCTCATTCTTTTGTAACAGTGAAGCTAGATAAAGTAAACTCGACAAAAGCTAAAGCAATTAAATTGGTTTAGCTTATCTGAAAGCTGCAGATTTTTTAGCATTCAGATCCACAAACACAATTATCATCACTGATACTTGAGGCTCTCCATATATAAACTATTTTCCCTAGGAGCTTCATACCATTTGTTACATCAACAATTCAACTAACGTCTTTAAAAATTAATTCCAAATAAGACTCGAGTTAACTTCGAATCAGTTTTTGATTAGGTTCCAATCAAATTCGTATAAAGCTAGAATTACATCTAACGCTTATTCTATTCTAAAACTGTTCAGCCAATCTCTTTACTGTATAAAACGGCTACTATACCGTTCTTCTCTGTAAAATTTTCTTATCTTTTACCATTTGTACATTTTTACTTTCTCCGTTACCATTTATTACGTTCTCATACCATACTGTAATAATTTCCTTATAATCCTCTGACGAGTTAACCCCGTAAAAATAAATAAATAAGTAAACTTCGATAACGGGTATATACTTCGTTCCACCCCGAAGAAGTTAGCCGTGAGGCCAACGAAACATCGGAATAAAGTTGCCAATTTGTTGGCGACGCACACGCAGCCAGTAGGTACTACATCCATGCAAGTTGGCCGGAAAGCAACGAGAGCCACGGTGACAAATACCCAGCCGGTTGGTCGAACCAGCTCGAGCGCAACCTCCTAAGAGGCGATTAGATATCGCGACGCGGAGGACGATAAATTATCGCGGCGGCGAGCGTGTGTGTGGCGCGAGGGGAGCCCGTGTCCCGGCGGTGGTCATTGCTAAATTGAGGAATCATCAGCGGGGCTTAAACGCGGCGCGATTATCGTTAATTGATAAATTCGACGGACCCCCGGCAATTTATCGCCGCTCGTTCCTAACAGTTTATTCCCCGGCAAACGCAAATTCATCGCCGTTGCGACCTTCCAGGAAATCCGTGGAGGATCGCGTTGTCGGCCCCCTTCTTCTCGTGGATTAACCGTGCTCCGTGGCTACCGTGTCTCTGCTCCGTCGGTCGTTTCTGAGAGCTAGACACGCGGAAACGCGACGATCGATACCTGTTCGGAGAGAGGGCAAGCATTCGCGTGGACGTTGGAAAATACCGATGATGCCTGCACTCGAAACATTGCGTGACATTAGCTGTTTCGGATTTAGGGATCCGTTTATGAACTGGCATTAAAACACTAGTACTAGCTATTGAATATTATAGGTTAAAAAGGAACAAATAAAAATAACTTTTCTTTTTAAGCTTTTACTAAACTTTATTTTTAAACCCGATCTCTATGCAGCGAGAGGCAAGACTCGAATGAATAGAAGAGACTAAAGGACACAGTTCGTTAGGGCCCTTTAAGTGTTACACTTAAGCGCATATCTCGACCTCGCATAAATATTGCTTCGAGGAGATTAACCTTTGTTTACTTGTTAGGGCGTATTTCATTCCCAATGCTAATAAAAGATAAACTATATATTTATTACTAGCTAGAAAAACAAAACTTCTCTCAGAAATGATTACGATTACCCGATAGGAACAAGAGATCTGCTCGTCAAGGTGGCTAACTGCTAAGTACCTAGCTTTTTTGCTCACGCCGAAAAGGGACACGATATAAAAACTATAAAATAAGGAAATCGGGAAGAAACCACTCAGTACCCGACGATTTAGTACGATGCCGGCAATAAATGGTCGGTACGCGAATGTCTGTCCTAATCCTTAGGATCGATATATCCGTTCATAACGCTCAAACGGTTAATGGCCAATGCTGCTTCGAAACCTGAGGCATCATCAAAGTTAACACGATCAATTTTTGTCATTTCCAGACGACGAAGTCGCGGCGAGGAGGACGCGAACGGCGTTGTCAGCGACGAGAGTTCCCAGCAGCAACAGCAACAATCGGGATACGTGTCCGGGCAGCGTGAGACAGAGGAAGAGGAAGAGCTGGGAGCGGAGGAGGCGGCGGCGCAGGCTGCGCAGTCCTTGCAGAGCGGCGCCGAGGGCGCCGATCCAGAGGTACACAAGAGGGTTGCTGCCGTGCAGGTGCAGGTGCAGGGTATGGAGGGCGACTGGCGGACCTACTGCGAGCACCCGCTCTCAGTAGCGACCGCGGCGATGCTGAATCTTCAGCAACAGCACCAGGTCTCGGCCGTCACCAGCCATGGCGACGACCCGGCCGCTTCCTATGTCTACGACTACTACAAGCTTCCGGAGAAGAGCACGGCGGACGTCAAGCTTCCGCCCACTCACGAGCTCTGGTCCACGTGAGTTTGAATTCCGTTGATTCGTTAACCGACTCGTTCTCAGGCTACTTATATCTAATCGCGTTATCACTTGGAACTTTGTGTTCTAATATTTTGGTTACAAAAGGAAGCAATTTGATAATAATTTCGAGTAACCAATATTTTAACACTTTACCGACCGGGAGTCTATTAACACTATTCCTACCACAACCGGTCAAATGACCGTTTTTAAAATTTCGATTACAATTTCATATATACAGTGTAATTGAATCGCCTTTAAACTGTAGACTTTTCCTCGAATACACGCATAATACATTTTTCAATCTTCACTTCTTTTTTCATTGTTTACTTTTTGAGAAAAATTTGTAGTCTGTCTTACGTGGGAATATTGCGGTAGGATTAGGTATACGTGAAGTGTCGGTAGGAATAGTGTTTTTGGACGATATTAAATGTATTCCGTAAAGAAGTATCAAACTATTAATTACGCGATGAAAATATCGCTTAACAATAACATCATTAGGAATGCATCCACGTGAAAATGAAAAGTGCATATGTTGAACCACTAACGGTCGGTAAAGTGTTACGAAACAAGATTCGAAGAAATGTAAATCGATTGGAAAAGCGTTCGCGAGTGAAATGTGTTAACTTGCAACGTTGAGTCTTCGATGGGTTAACCATTTTTGATTTTGCTGAGATTTTTGATAATGCAGGGCGTAACCGTACTTTGTTGTTAGTTTCGAAGTTACTTACACGATATCGTTCTCGAAGAACGAAGAACAGTCGATCTCGCTCTACCGGTGAAAGAACAAAAATTCTTCCGCGCTTCAATTAAATTTCACTCGTTATCTTAGGCTCGCGAACGAAAGAAACTGTTTGCGCTCGCACCACCTTCCCCCTGATTCGATAATTACACGAAAAAACGCGCGCCTGTCCCGCGGTTTATTACGGAAAGCAATTACCGAACGCAAGACTCTCCCTAATCGTGGGTAAAAAATACCAAAACTCATTCGCTCCGCGACAGAGGCGGCCGTCGGAACTATACATTATCTCGCGATTGCATTGCTAATGCAGAATGACGCGTCTTGGCTCGCCGTTGAACCTGTGGCATATTAGTATCCGCGTCTTAAGCCGGCCATCTTAAAAATCGCCGCTTTCCACAGTTATCCCGCAACGCCTTCTCGTGATTCACGGGCGCTGAAAAACTTCACGCGTATGCACGTGTACAGTCGCTCGCAACAGCGTTCATCAATCTCTCAAATTGCTAACGTTTTAGACGAATGTACAAGGACCTTGAATTGAACGCTTGATACACATTAGCCATTTCGTTCGATACAGCTAAAGAATTTTTGCACAAATTACGGATGTCCCTTACGAAGTTTGTTTATAAGAAATTACGAACGAATTAATAACACGTTTACCATGAACATTTATGATTACAATAATTCTAATAATTATAACAAATTTGATGCGCTTTAATACACGGTAGTGGACAAAAGTTGAAGAGCAAAGGATCGAAGAAAATAAATAAATTATTTGATAAGGAATAACAGTATGAATAAAATTTGTATTCTATGCTAATCGATGAATAGTGTTCTGCCATAATGGCGATAAAGATGAATAGATAAACAATATTTGCGAACCATAAAATTATGTTTTACGTTGTCGTCCTGTCGTCTTAAACTTTTATCCGTTACCGCACCCCCACTATTTGTCCAATACAAATTCACGAATCTTGTACTTCCAGTTCATTTATCATTTTAAAAACGCTGTTTTTTCTCAGAATTTATTTACTTCCGTCCCTTCCCGTTACTTCTTTTTCTTAACACTTAGCCGATCGAATGGGGAGACCTCCCATTTTGTCCTCAACAAAGCGCTGCAATTGATTCTATTTGCTTTTGTTATTAACCCCTTGACTACTGTGGGCGCCTTTAGGCGTTTAGAAATTTTGCGTTTGTGATACTGAGAGCGCCTATAGGCGCTCGACACAATTTGACTTTCTGACACTGAGAGCGCCTATAGGCGCTTCACACAGTTTGGCTTTCTGACACCAAAAATTCGCCGTTCTCGGCGCACATCGTAACTCAATCCCTGCCGTATGGTACGACCAGTACATATCAAAGTCTGCCGTAGTCAAGGGGTTAATTAGTCTTGAACTAGTAGTGTTCATAAATTTGCCAAAATACAATTTTTAATCAATTCAACGTCAGCTTAGGACCAACTAATAACAAAAGTAAATAGAATCCAATGGCACTGCTTTGTCAGGGAAAAAATGGAAGATCTCCCCATTCGGTCGGTTAAGCATTAATATTTGAACTACGAGTATAGACACTTTTGTGACCGACTGTACGCGCTCTGTACGTGTACGTAAAGCGTGTGCGCACGCAGCGATTGAATAACGTAGAAATCTCCATAACGGCGTCATCTTTCTGTGCCTTCCACCCGTGATCTTTTCTTCCCGCCGAACGGAGGGAAAGACCACCGCGGTGGTCGTGAAACTTTAACGAAGCCTTTTTGCCTCCCCGGGACGCGTTTTTGTGAATTATTCCGCGACCTCTTCGTCGCGACGCTTTTTACCGGCCCACAGATGACCGACGTTGATCGAAATGTCTCTTGAGGATGGATGTTCGGCGTTCGTGTCTGTTGCGATTATAATCGACGACGCATGCTCGTCCGCGGCTTTTTCCGGACGTCGTTTGTCATCATTTTTGGAGTTCTGTTACATCGTTCGCGCTCGTCGAGTATCGTGAGGCACGATTTTTTTTTTCTATTCTCGTTTTGGCGACTTTGAGTACGGTTATCGTAGTGATAAAAAGTAAATTTTTACGGAATTGCGTGCTCAGCAATGTTTTTCTTCGCGACACGAGTACAGTTTTGGGATAAAGCAGACGATCATCCTGCTTGAATTTCAATTAACACATCTTGCACGACTGTTTTCCCGCCAAATTCTCACAACGTCAGCGAAGTGCATTCAGAAGAATGCATTTTTGCAACACACGTTTTGTGCTCATGTATATCTGATGTTATCGTGAAAATAATATAAAACCTCATCGATAACAATCCACCAATAAATTGCTGGCAGATGACTTTTGTCGTTACATAATGTGTTAATACATACCGCGACTAACTTCTATAGCGATCTAAAATTATAATTCCGCGACCATACCGTTTCAGTGCTAAGCTTTCCTTTTCACGCAAAATATTAAATATCCGTATGCTTCTTTCTCACCTAGTACAGTGGCGGACAAAAGTTGAAGACCAAAGGGTAAAAGAAAATAAATAAATTGATTAATAAGAAATAACAGTATAAATAAATGTTTGATTCTATGCTAATCAATGAATATTATTCTACCGTAATGACAATAAAAATGAATAGATAAACAATATTTACGAAACCATAAAATTATGTTTCACATCGTCCTATAGTCTTAAACTTTTGTCCGCTACTGTAAACATCTTGTATCTCGCGAAAGCTTTGCATTTCGAACGCATCTCGAGAAGGATTTCAAATTAATGGGAAAAGTAACAGATTTTTAATTATTATTTGCCAAGATTCCCGAAACAATGTTATACTAAACATAAAGTACCGTTTCGATATAATTTGATATAATTAAAATATAATAAAATAAATATACCTGTATTGATACACTTTTGAGTAAAGTACTATATTCATACTTTTTTGATACCGTGAAGGTTAAATATTCCATTTACAAGAACATGTTATCCAGACGAAACCAGACACACTCTCTCTGAACGTGGTAACAAGTTACTGGATCGCGTATAGCAAAGGGTCAAAGGGTTGGTGGATCGGTGAACGCTTGCGTGACGACTTGGTGCATCGGAAGGGAACTCGATTAGCGTAGATCGCGAGATAGCCGGCGTGTAAACGTCGCTGAAAACACTTTCAGCGCGGCACCACGCTTTATTAACATCCACGTTTCCCCGTATCTCGATTAATAGTCCCGCGCGCATAATTGAGTGCTCGCGGGTAGCGTAATTTATCGCGACTCTGTACTAAGTATGTGAAACAATCGTGCACACCGATGAGGCAAGTGAATCGAATTTTCGAACAATCTTTTGCTTCGGTTAATTCGTTCGAATAAAATGACGAATGGGATAACTTCCAAATAAAATAAACAAACAACATGTTTTAATTACTTTTAGCTATATATGATTCACAAAATTGTTGAAACGATTAAATTACACCTTTTTGTGAAACTCAACTATAAACGTATTTAACCTTCAATTACTTTTTCGATAAATATTTTTTCTGGCAGCTACTAATCTTTTTAATTAATTTATGTAGACAATTTTTTAGTTAACTGTTACAGTAAAGTTAAACGTTGCGTCAGAGTTTGTTTAATAAATTATTTCTAACCAAATATTTATTCAAATACAAAATAAACCAAAGAATTACTTTATTTAATAACCCAACGTTCTATAACGATAACGATTCACGTAAACTACCTCACAGTTGCTTCGAAATAACTTCTAATCAAGTTGAATGATATATGTAACTACGTGTAACTGAAATAATTACGTTTCAAAATATCTAAACCTCATTTGCTTGTCCCACATTGCTCGACAACACGGTACGCGAATTTGCCAAAGAAAACGTAAATCGTCCAATCAATCAGACTTACTCTTCCTTTTTTTTCTTTATTTTTGGATTCTACGAGCGCAATTTACAGGACTTTAACTTCCTTTATTCGTTTCGTCTGAACGTCGCGAATCGAGATTAATGACGGTCGACGACGACATCCATGTCGACAGTGCCAGCCGATAGATTTTCCCCGTTAGAGAAATGGATTTATTGTAGAGGTTTATTGCGCAATTACGCGCAATTTATGGCGCCTGGACACGATATTTGTCGGTGTACTTGAAAAGCAATAGCTCGCGGAAAACTGGTATCTTTGTGTGTAATGAAATTTATAAACATCATCCTGTTATACCTTCCTTCCCTTCTTTTTCGTCGAATTTTTGTCGACCACGTAAACCCGTCGTTGTGTTATCTCGAAAGTATTTTTGCGAACCGCGTTATCGTCGCCAGGGTACAAGCTACGGAGACATGAATTTCAACGAGTCACCCGAGAGACTGGTTGCCTTTTTAGCTAATATTCCATAAAACAGCAAAATGGAACCTCGAATTTATCAAGCTTGATTGACCAATAAATTCTCACCGCGTTAAGTACCTACTACCTTGCACAGTTACATCGATGAACAGGTAAAGCAACATTTTCGATTAATTGCTGAAAAAGTATCCAACTCGAATGTACCGTTTACTCGGTCGGCTAGGAGACAATTTTACATCCAGGGTAACTCGCAGCAACAAAAACTAGTAATGAAACCGTTTAACATACCCTAACAGAACACAATATCCGACGCAAGCGAAAAAGATCGTGCATAAAAGGCGAACGATCAAAATGATCTCTAATGGAATTCTATAATAGATAGTATCAAATGAACTAGCACTGGTTCCAACGATGAATTCTAGTAGTAAACTTGTGCCTGCTACCGTATTACCCTACGTTACAGCCAGACAAATCGCAAATTCGAGTTTCACGATCGATACAAGATAAAAATCGACCACCAGTGGAGTTCTAAACCAGATAGTTACCAGCCAGAACAGGGTTCCAGCAATAAATTCTTGCGCTAAACTCGTGTCTGCCATCGTGTACCCCCTGCGTTACACCCAGACAAATCGTCAATTCGAATCCCATAACCGATACAGTCTAAGGATCGTCGTTCCCCGAATAATAGAAGTACCTACGGTATTTACATCGACTCGCGACTAGGCCTTCCGGTCCATTTGCTCGGTTTGCAAACTCCGGCCTGCTCCTCTGCCCGGTCCCGTGGGAGAGCTTTCTCTGCACGGACGATCTTCGTGACACGGGGCACCCTTATTTTGGGTCTAGCCAGTTACGCAGCCGAGCCAGCGATCGAGAGAGCTACCCCTAACCCCCATGGAATCGGTACACGGTTACCCCCGTAAGAGGAACACACCCTAGCGGCTCCTTTTCCACCGTCTCGCCGTTTCCTAGTGCTCACCGCCACTCCCTTGCCCGTGCACCCCTTCCCACTGCCAACTTTTGATTTATATCAGTCGCTTAGCATATTTTGTAATTTACTGTTGAGAATCCTTAACGTACGGATTGAGGGGGGCGCGGGGCGGCGTCTGGCCGAGGGCGACGAATGCAACGAGACGAGACGAGAAAGGAGGCCGCCACTTCGGGATCAGTCGAGAGAGAGGGGGGGAGGAGAGAAAGAGAGCAATTTTGTCCTCTCTCTCTCTATCTATCTATTTATCTATCTCTGTGAAAGAGGAGGTCGCCACTTCGGGATCAATCGAGAGAGAGGGAGGGGAGGAGAGAAAGAGAGTAATTTTGCCCTCTCCCTTTCTCTCTATCCATCATCTATCTATCTATCTTTGTGAGAGAGGAGGTCGCCACTTCGGGATCAATCGAAAGAGAGAGTGGGGAAGGAGAAAAGTAAGAGAGCAATTTCGTCTTCTTTCTCTCTTTCTCTCTTTCTGTATCTATCTACCTGTCTTTCTCTGTGAAAGAAGAGGTCGCCACTTCCGGATCAATTGAGAGAGACAGGGGAAGGATAAAAGAAAGAGAGCAATTTCGCCCTCTATCCCTCTCTCTCTATATTTATCTGCCTGTCTATCTATCTATCTCTCTCCGGATCAATTGAGAGGAAGAGGGGATGGAGAAAAGAAAGAGAGCAACTTCTCTCTCTCTCTCCCTCTGTTTGCTACCTCCCTTCTCGCAGAGGGGAAGATGCCGCCCTAATCTTCTCTCAGCATCTTCCTCCCTCCTCTTTGTTTCTCCAATGAGCAACGGTCCTTGTTCCACCAACTTTATCTGATCCGCTATCTGCACCGCAGTTTCTTCCACTGCTCCTCGTTTCTGTGTCTCTCCCCGGACGGCTCCCGCGGGGACCGCGTCCCGATAGCATCTCGACAATTTGTACGCCGGCGGATCGTTAAAACTGCCACGGGAAGGGGAGGAGGATACGCGAGCCTCGGCTTAATCCAATTTCATTGTGTCTCGCGAGTGGTTGCCTGCTCGATCGGGGGATTCCTCGAGGGTGACGCCGACGGGAGTCGTTGTTTCCCGTTGGACGAGCCTGGTAGGCCAACTCATGCAGAGCTGGGTTGCGGAATTTTTTTTTTATTCGACAGATTGCTGGCGGGAGATAGCAAGGGTTCGAAGGGGTAGCTGATCTTCGAAAAGTTGCTTCTTCTCTAACCTGTTGACTGTATACAAAGACTAGACGTTCGAAACACTGATGTTTCTTCGAAGCAATGCCTCTTATTTTCTCATGGATCTTTTGCTCGTTTAACTTGCTTCGTTGATTCTATTATGCTGAAGTATATTTACGAGAATTAACAGAGACAAATATTGTGATTTTCAGAGAATCAAATTTCAGTAACAGCGTTATCAATAAGCAGAATTTTAATTTAACCCTAGATAACTAAACTTAAATTAGTGTTACTGTGTAATTAATCATTCGACTCGTAGACTACGAATTAAAGACATGTATATTTTTATATTTCTCTTATTTATTTCAAACAAATTAGCGTAACTTAAGAGAATCATTATAATATTTTAATTACAAGATAGACAAGTGGTGAAAAATTAGGGTTTGCAATCTTGGCAGATGTTTAACAAACTTGGCAGAATCTCGAATCCGTAAAACTGGCAGGGGTTGGTAGCCTGTTAGCCGAATGTTTAGTTATCTAGGATTAATTTAATTCTGATCTATAGTGTTTATAAAACCCAGTTTTGCAATCAAAGAAATAGTATTCGTATTCTATACGAAGCACGAAGCCTCCCCAATTGAAAACACAATTATTCTGTTGTATCTTCAACTTCACGCATGATACGAATGACAAATGATAAAATCCAACATAATCTAAGAGATTCTGAAGTAGCACGGCGATGCTGAAGAGGAAACCGTGACCCAAGGACTCGACACGATAGCAGGTCACGCTGTCGCGGTCTCGAAAGGCGGGATCTTGAAAAATAGCGTTTCTTTCGGCGCGATTAAGAACGCAGAGGAGATTTCGAGTTAGAAAGCTCGAAGAATCGTTAGGGGCCCGAGGAAAAACCGGCGGTCGTCGTAAGAAACTTAATTAATCGCAATCGGCCGGACTTTCACCGAGAGGATTGAAGAAAATTCCGGCGACAGCCGGACGATTTGTCTTTGCGGTAGCGAAAGAATCCCGTCCGTGTGTTTTTCCGCGCGTGTCCCAGCGATGACGTACGATTTTAACGGTGAAGCGTTCACATTCGCGCGCCAAAGAACCCGCTACGACACTCCGAGAACGGTATATGCCTAACCCAGACCTTGTGCATGCGTTTCGAGCGTATATCTTGGACATCATTTGTTATTAAGGGATATCCAGCCCGGAGAGAAGTCGTTTTCAAGTTCTGCGATGTCCTCGAGGATTTCTTGGACGTTCGATGATAACTTATGGGGTAAATTCTTCCCCTTTTGCAATAGAATTCTTGCGAAACGAAAGATTATGAAAGATAGATGAAAGGAGAGGCAGGGAGCAAAGGGAAAATGCTGGAATCTTAACTTAATATTTATGTAGTGCAATAGGTATTTGTTGTAAAGACAAGTAAAAGGATTTTTTTATCACAGT
>JAOPTO010000595.1:7032-61831 GCA_033822845.1 Tetrapedia diversipes | reverse complement strand
ATGACTGTTGAGGAAAACGACAATAGAAGTATATAATTATGTTTATTTTGTATAATAGTTCTCCAATGCCATTCACACGTCTCATTCCCATTCAATCAATAAACAAAAGATGTACGCGCACGATCCCCATTCGATTTTTTTCATTCTCTACTTCATTCACTCATATTTTCATTCTTCCTGTTTTCCATACATTCCTTCTCATTCTAATTTCTTAACCGTTCATTCTAGAATCTCTTTCACACAAACAAACATACACACGTCAATAAACTAGCAATCACTCTCACAATTGTTAATCGTCTAATGATACTAGCTTCAAAAATTTTCAAATTCGAAATATTTACTATGATTCACGTGTATTAAACTTCATTTAGTTTAATTAAGTCGTATATTAAAATTTACATATATGACTATTTAACGTCCGGGTCTGAACTAAAGTCTGAAAATTTTCGAAACTATCATTTGGTGACTAACATTCGCTTCTTGAGTGCAAAGGGTTAAAAAATGAGAGAAAACTGAGAAACTTCAACGCTGGTTGCACCCCCTTAAAATGGCATTTAGATGAAAATAAGAGATTAATTCATACGTATACTATTACGATCTACATACCCACAAAATTTTATTAAATACTTCTATCAGACTCAGAATTTCAGGGTTAAACGAATTTATTTGTGACATAGTGTACGAATACTTTTTGGAGCCACTGTACATGGAAACATGTATAATGCGTTAGTTAAGAAGCACAGTGTTCGGTAATTTTAACAGATTACGGTTACCCTCCAGCAAAATCCGACTGAAGTGCCTCACCATCGATTATCTCATTAATTACTATGTCTGCGTGTTATTAGATGATGCGCAAACTGTGTCGGTATCAGTCATCGATGAACGGGAAAACGCAATCGAAGCGCCTGATGCGCAAAATTAACAATTTCGTGTCGATTAACGAGAACGTTTCAATCTCAAGGGTCAAGAATCATTGTCGAATGTTCACGTCTAAGGGAATACAACGATCTATATTTGATGGAGCTACGACAAATTCAATTACTTAAAACAGGAACACAAAACCGTGTACAAATAGTGATATCGGAATTAATGACTAATTAACCTTGTTGCGGTCCTCGGGACATTTTTGTCCCAGACGTAATTCCATTTCATTAAAAAATTTGATTAGATTCGTGCGATAGGTATAGAGACTGTTACTAATAGCCTGTTACAGTAACGGACAAAAGTTTGAAACCGAAGAGTTAGCGAAAACAAATTAATTGATTTATGAAAAATAACACGATAAACGAATTTTGTATTCTTTGTTAATCAATAAATAATACTCTACCTCAGTAATAATAAAAATGTATTTATAAACAATATTTATGAACGATAGTATTACGCTTTATATTGCCCTCTTGTCTTAAACTTATGTCCACTACTGTATATCCTTTCAATTTTACATTAAAGATTCATTTCTCTCTAAATTAGTAATCCTTTCTAATGAAATTAAGGGACCTTTGATTACAAAAAAATTTGAGGAATGCAGTAGGGTTAATATCTACAAATCCACAAAAATTTCTTAAATGTACTGAATTAGGTGAAGGTGTTGAAAGATATAGCAAAACATTAAGAAAAGCTGCAATAAACAGTGTAGTTCCTTTGAATCTACCTTAGTAATAATAAAAATGTATGCATAAACAATATTTACGAATCGTAGTACTATGCTTTATATTTTCGTCTCGTTTTAAACTTATGTCCACTACTGTATATCGTTTCAATTTTACATTAAAGATCCATTTCTCTCTAAATTAATAACCCTTTCTAATGAAATTAAGGGAGCTTGGATTACAAAAAAATTTGAAGAATGCAGTAGGGTTAATATCTACAAATCCACAAAAATTTCTTAAATATACTGAGTTAGGTGAAGGTATTGAAAGATATAGTAAAACATTAAGAAAAGCTGCAATAAACAGTGTAGTTCCTTTGAATCTACCTTAGTAATGATAAAAATGTATGTTTAAACAATATTTACAAACCACAGTACTATACTTTATATTGCCCTCTCGTCTTAAACTTATATTCGCTACTGTATGTCCTTTCAATTTTGCATTAAAGATCCATATCTCTTCAAATCAATAATCCTTTCTAATGAAATTAAAGGACCTTTGATTGCAACAAAATTTGTGGAATGCAATAGGGTTAATATCTACAAATCCACAAAAATTATTTAACTGAACTGAGTTGGGTGGTGTCGAAAGATATAGGAAGACATTAACATTTCACCGATTGGGAACATATTAACATTTACCTAAAGAATGTATTATACTTTGGAAAAGCAGAAAATGCATTTGATGAACTGTGAACAACACTACTTCAAGACTAACTAATAACAAAAGTAAATAGAATCAATTTTTATGGAAAAAATGGGAGATCTCTCTATCCGGTTGGCTAAGTGTTAAGAAAAGTTGTTATAAACAGTGTAGTTCCTGTAACGATGTTAAAAGAACGCTGTTAAAGTGTTATTGAAATACATTTTTCAACACACCGTGCTGCACGATAAAGTCGAGAAACGCGATGCGCAGTGCTCAGACGTTTACGTAGAGGACGTAAAACTTTGTTATGAATTCTGCCAGCGCTTGTTGAATATAGGTTCGTAGAGTTGTTAACAGCACGGGATCACGCCTGCAGTCTTTTTGCACAGAAAAATTCAGTGTCGCTCCTTTCCCGAAATTTCATCACTAGCTAGTTCAACTGAATTTCCGTTAGCCGTGTACGTGGACAAAGTTTGCAGCAGTGGCAAAGCTTACAAGTAACTGCTTGACGAGCCAACATGGCTTTAGGAGCGACTTCTTGTGGGATACTAGTTGAACCACCAACTTGTCCTTAATGTTCCGTACTATGATTTAAGCTTCCTACGTTTGCTGCTTCTGCATTTTAAGTATACGGAATAGAGATCAAAAAATAAGTTCGAAGTCAAGAATGAAAGATTCGAAGAGTTAACCGTTTATATGCGATCATAGATTACAGTTATTAATCCATTAATTGTCACAATCCTCATTTGGGGATTTTAGAATTCTACGTACACCACTTGGTGCAAGGAACACATCAGGTGCGTTTCATAGTTTAACACTTTAAATATACGGAATAGAGATAAAAAAATAAGTTCGAAGTCAAGAATGAAAGAATCGAAGAGTTAACCGTTTGTATGCGATCATAGATTGAGTTATTAACCCATTAACTGCCATGATCCCTATTTGGGGATTTTAGAATTTTACGTACACCACTTGGTGCAAGGAATACATCAGGTGCGTTTCATAGTTTAACACTTTAAATATACGGAATAGAGACCAAAAAATAAGTTCGAAGTTATCAATGAAAGATTCGAAGGGTTAACCGTTTGTATGCGATCATAGATTACAGTTATTAACCCATTAACTGCCATGATCCCTATTTGGGGATTTTAGAATTTTACGTACACCACTTGGTGCAAGGAACAGTAACTCCAAAAAGTATTCGTACACTGTATTACAAGGAAGTTCACCTAATCCTGAAATTCTGATTTCAATGAAACTTTATGTGTGTACAGAGTACAGTGTGTCCTGCATAGAGCCATTTTTTGGTAGAAAAATATCTTTTAAGTGGGCTGATAACGAACCTCAAAGTTTCAATGATTGTTCACGCTTTGAATACAAGCTTTTCTGAGATCTTTTTTTAGTGACAGGGCAATAGAGTATTAAAAATTAAACATTTTCTATTTGAAAGATTTTGCTTCATCAAGTACCATTACAAAGTTATCTTTAAAAAATGAGAGAAAAGTCAGAAACTTCAACGCTGGTTTTACCCCTTTAAAATGGCATTAGATGAAAAGAAGAGATTATTCATACGTGTACTATTACGATCTACATACCCACAAAGTTTTATCAAATACTTCTATCAGACTCTGAATTTCTGGGTTTAAACGATTTTATTTGTGACATAGTGTACGAATACTTTTTGAAGCCACTGTATCAGCTGTGCGTTGATAGTTTAACACTTTAAGTATACGGAATAGAGATCAAAAAATAAGTTCGAAGTCAAGAATGAAAGATTCGAAGAGTTAACCGTTTGTATACGATCATAGATTACAGTTATTAACCCATTAACTGCCATGATCCTCAAATTGGGATTCTGGAATTTTGCGTACAACACTTAATGCAAAGAATATATTGGATGTTTGATAGTTTAGCACTAGATTGCCGGATGTTGAGTATATACCTATTTTGCCTGAAACATATGGATCTTTGAAATTAAGGAGTGGAAACGGGAACGGAAGGATTAGTATTTGCATACATTTTATAATTCTATTGAAAAGCAACAAAAAATTGTTTTAATTTTTCTATATATACAGTGAAAAAATCATAAGTGAGCCAAATGGACTCAATTCGGCAATCTAGTGTTAATGTCATTTTATACATATCAGTCAATATTATTATTGTTATTATTATAAGGGTCAGAGTCGCGTCGACTTCGAGGTCTTTAGTATTTACTGGACTTTCCTCTTTATGTTTTACCAAATAGTTGGATTTTTTTTAGGTAGCTGATAACGTTTTTCAAAGCGGTGTTTGGGTTTAATTCATATTTTCTTCTTTGGCTTTGGTATTATTTGCAGTCATATAGTAGGTGTTGGATGGTAATCTGTTGGTTGCAGTAGTTACAGTAAGGTGGGTCTGTTTGATTAGAAGATTTTTGTGAGTCATTCTGGAATGCCCAATTCGAAGTCTAGACATTATTATCCTTTCTTTCCTTTTGATTGTTTATAGCAAACTGTGTGTTTTGTGTTTCTTTTCTTATCTATACAACATTTTGGAAGGAAAACAAAGAAAACGTATGCAAAACAAATGTAAGAAAAGAATGTAGTAAACGTAACGTCGGGTTACATGTGGACCGTATGGGAAAATGGCATACATAACAGCTATTAAAATGATTCATGCAATAAAAAGAAATTTTTTCTTATTAATTTTTATTCATGCAACTCGCCACAATCTCACTTTTTAAAAAATATAAAATATTTTAATAGCAAAACATAATTTGAATACAATTATATCGTTGCACAACTTTTTACGTAACATTCCCGGTCAAAAATAAAAAAAAAAAATTGGCAATTAATGGGTTAAGTTACTGTTAAAACTGTGTCCACTACTGAATTCATAAACCTCATATTTAAAATGATGTTATATTCCAATTAAATTATGCATTTCCGTTATTATATTGTCACTAGTTAGTTTCAAATGCCTATAAAGATCCCCCAAACAATATTGTGTTTATGTTGTGCTTATACAGCAGCTGTGTCAGCAATTTCTGGACACCATAAAATTAGCATACAGCTTCTTACGCTATAAATGAAAGGACAGAATTCATGCAACAAACTAAAGTAATTATCTGTTCAATTTGTCCCAACTTGTGAATCTCGCACAAGCAAGTCATACAAGCATAGATTTAAATATTGAATAGCATGGAGTTTCTTCGATACAGTTTTTGTTTTTGCAGGATTATTGTTTAGACTAGCAAAGTACATTGTTGAAAGAACCACTAATCTTAATATTCATGTAGTTTCCTCTAATCCTAACCCTTTGCGCTCGAGAGGCGATAGTTTCGCAAATTTTCAGACTTTAGTTAGTTTGTTTATTGGTCAGACCAGGAGGTTAAATAGTCATGTGTGTAAATTTTAGTATACAATTGAATTAAATTAAATGAAGCTTAATATAAGGAATCTTAGTAAATATTTTGCACCAGAAAATTTTTGAAGTTAACATTGTTAGACTAACAGTAACCTCTCGAGTGTAAAGGGCTAATATCCACATGTCTATGTTCTGCAACAATAGATACGAGTTTGGAAACGTAATAAAATATATTCATACAATTTGCTCGTTCCTTTATGTTATGCTCGTACATAATTGTTTCAATCGATATCCGAACAATTTAAAATATTTTCGAACAATATATTAACATTAGAACTGCCAGAACTACGAATTCTACCACACCCTACATTTGTTGCCATAATCTTTAACTGCCATCCACATCAAGATATCACCGCCACCCATTTGTCATTTTAGTGTAATCCTTTCTCAGTCCTCCTTCCTCGAATCATGAAAGTAATAATTTAACACTAGAACTACCAGAGCAGTCAAAATGATGGATTGATGATTATTCATAGCAGCCTTATAAATTCACTTTACCAAGCTTCCAAAATATACTATAATTTTCTGCAGAAGGTATAAATAAAGAATTGTTTTCTTTGTGTTCAATATTTTTTCACGTAATTTTCAATTTGATCTGTCACATGCAAATAAATACATTGTAATCGTTGGTAGTTCTGGTGTCAAACAGTGTCAAACGCGAGGAAACTATGAAAACTGATCACTAGACAGCAAAATATTCATGCGTTTATTGGAAATTTAAATGTGTAAAAAGCACGGGATACACAGCATGCGAAAAGCGCATGAAATATTTAAAACATTTGGAAAGTAACACAAATCTCTACTTTGGCGTTAGTCCTTCAGCTGCGTTTCTGAAATATTCATTCGCATAAGCATCTGTAGTCCGTCGATCACTTTTAGGTCAGGTTGAACTGCTGCAAATGTTATTTCGTTTTATTTGTCTCAATTTTTATACACGTTTCGATTGTCGAACGTGCAAACAGCATCATGTTATGCGGCTGATAATATTTCGAGACGAAGCAGATCGCAGTGATTAGCATTTACAATATCCTACATAATGTTAATCCAATCGTAAATACCTGTACGCGTGTACAAGTACCTGCATTAAATCAATTTCTGCAGTGCATCGTGCCGCGTATCCGCAAATACAGGACTATAATCTGCTTATAATATTCCTGAACTTAGATGTATGTAAATTGTTCGCGTTCACAAACTTCTTCCAGCTTAAGTTTAATAGGACAGAAGTTTCGCGTTGAATGGTCTAAGTTTTGCGAGGAACTGATGGTTTTTCTTTTATTGCCATAAGACTATATTTTTATCGCTTTTAAACGGCGAACCAATGGTATCTTGATGAAAACGAAAAAATTTCAAATTTTTCTTATGTTACATACAAATACAACGATTAATATTCGTATTTTTACGTAAGGCATATTTTCAAAATTTTGAAGGAATATCGATATATTATTGAGAGTTTTAAAAGATAAAAAAAATTCTTGATAAAAAAAAGCTTGTTTTCGTAATAATTGAGATAACAGATAATAGCGGAAGTTTTTATGAACATGTCGTAATTTTAAGTAAATATAAATAGCGTAGTTTTTATCGTTTGAAAACCTCATTATTGCAAAAAATGATTAAAATATGAGGTACCTATATCTCATTTTTTAATTCGTAAGCAACACATGGAGAAATTTAAAAAAAGATGAGGTTTGATCAAAAGTTTGAATCTCGAACATTTGTACGTTAACTTTAATCAAGAAAGTAATAAGCTTCTATTAGAACTACGGGCAAAGTTTGTTTTTTAAAAAAATGATACCGCAGTTTTAAAGGGTTGAAAAGCTTATTCAAAAGCAATTAAAGAAAACAGGGAAGTCAGACAAAATAGTTAATGAAACGATTAATTGTTTAAAAATTAAGTTGATTAATTATTTAATAAAATGCAAAAAACGTTGAGAAGTTAAGAATATTAATCATATATTCAGGGAGTAGATTTGTTGTTACCTGAAATTGTTACTCCGCATGTAAACTTCCTTTTCTTAAGTTCTTTTATCGCGATTTTTCTGAATTATCATACTTACAATATGAAATTCAGCAGAATTCGCAATTACTTTATACTCTATAACACAGAAACGTTATACACATTCAAAAGAATATTATTGTTTCTGTTCACAGGCAGGATGGCGACATCTTTATAAGCCATCTCAGCAATAAAAACGCACAGGTATGTAGGTATATTGATATTGCTGTACCTACAGTAGCGGACAAAAGTTTAAGACCAAAGGGTCAAAGAAAATAAATTAATTAATTAATAAGAAATGATAGTATAAATAAAATTTGTATTCTTTGTTGATCAATAAATAGTGTTCTACCATAATGATGATAAAAGTGATTAGATAAACTATATTTGCGAACCATAAAATTATCTTTTATATTGCCCTGTCGTCTTAAACTTTTGCCCGCTACTGTATATGGTACTTATTAAAAAAACAGAAAAGCATTCTGCCTAACATAAAATTCCTCTTATTCGTATCACGACAAAGTACAGCGGCTCCAAAAAGTATTCGTACACTGTGTCACAAATAAATTCGTTTAACCCTGAAATTCTGAGTCTGATAGAAGTATTTAATAAAATTTTGTGGGTATTGTAAAACGTAATAGTATACGTATGAATTAATCTCTTCTTTTCATCTAAATGTCATTTTAAAGGGGTGAAACCATCGTTGAAGTTTCTGAGTTTTCTCTCATTTTTCAAAGATAACTTTGTAATGGTACTTGCTGAAGCAAAACCTTTCAAATAGAAAATGTTTAATTTTTAATACTCTATCGCCCTGTCATAAAAAAAGAACACAGAAAAGCTTGTATTCAAAGCGTGAAAAATCGCTGAAACTTTGAGATTCGTTATCAGCCCCCTTAAAAGATATTTTGCCGCCAAAAAGATTGCTCCACACAGGACACACCATGTTCTGTACACACATAAAGTTTCATTAAAATCAAAATTTCAGGATTAGGTGAACTTCCTTGTAATACAGTGTACGAATACTTTTTTTAGTCACTGTATATTAATAGATATTTTTCAATGATAACTTTGTAATGGTACTTGATGAAGCAAAACCTTTCAAATAGAAAATGTTTAATTTTTAATACCCTATCGCCCTGCCATAAAAAAAGAACACAGAGAAGCTTGTATTCAAAGCGTGAAAAATCGCTGAAATTTTGAGATTCGTTATCAGCCCCCTTAAAAGATATTTTGCCGCCAAAAAATTGCTGCATGCAGAAGACACTATGCTCTGTACACACATAAAGTTTCATTGAAATCAGAATTTCAGAAGTAGATGAATTTCTTTATAATACAGTGTACGAATACTTTTTGGAGCCACTGTATATATTTCTTCTTTCACGATATCTCATACAATTTTTATCTTAAGAAACAGACGACATATAAATACGTAACACTGGTTTATAAAATTAAGTAGATCTGTTTTTGAGAAATTGAAGTTGACTTTTCTTGTTTCGAAGGAAACACGCATTAAAAACCTGAAAAGTACATGAGTTAGAGATGAAGATGGTAGTATTCAGATCTAAGATGATGTGTCAGTAATTCTTTTACCTAAAAATTCATTTTTTTTGAAGGCATAGCATTTTTACAGAAATTTGTTAAAACTACGATTGTAGAAATTGGTCCGGAGCATAAAACATAAAAAGCTTGTGAGAAATAGATAATTTTTCTTACAGCTTTTGTATTTTAATAACAATAATAGAAGGACAATAATAATAATAGAAATCTAATGAATGTCATCAACAGTCTTTTTTTTCTAACAACTATTTCTGAAAGATATATGAACTTTCTACATCAAACTAAAAAATTATCTACCCCAATAGAAAGATAAATTCATCAAGCTGATAACTATTTTTGGACAATCAATTTAATGAAATGTCACTGCAAATTGATCATCTTCGATTTTTACGAAATTTTGATATACATTATAATTTTTAAAACGCATTTGGTGTACATATTTTTCAGAAAATTTTTTCTAAACGATATTCGGATAATTAATGTTACACTGTACTTAATTAGAGGATAAATAGAGCAACAATTATGGAGAATTTAGCTACGTGTAAAATTGGTTCGACAATGAAAACATATTTGCATGCAGTATTTTAAATCAACGTTTGAAAAAAAGAACAAAACGTACGGAACTAGTTGCACAGAGTCGTGTGTTTTGATAGAAAACATTTAACGAAAAGGGAATCGTTTGCTACGGAACGGCGTTGCAGCAATTTCACTGTATAGGTACTACATGCACGGTGAATTTAAGAAGGACAATGAAGGAAACACGGGAATTCTCCTCAGACGATATACGAAAGGAACAATACGTGTAAATTTACATAGAAATTCGTATCGCAGAATACCTAGTACGTGTTTAACCTTACGTTACAATATTTTCATTTGGAAACCTTGTGTTCATTCGTTTTCAAATTATTATGAGACTTTGTTCGTGTATAGAGTATTCAGGACTTAAGTTTTAAGTTTCAAAGTTTTATGAAGGTTAAAACGATGAAACGTTCGTTTATGTTTAAATTAGTTGCAAGACAGTTGCTAAAATATTTTCCACGATTAATTTTTTTAGAATATTGAGGCATTGGAAAAATTTGAAGACACAAACTTCATTAATTGACAACGTTACCTTCACTTTGTTTCTGAAATTTAATATTAATGATGATAGTTACAAAAATTAACGTGAAATGATTTTCTGAGAACCATATAATATAATTATGTTTCATAGTTTAGCAGCACGTAATTAAATGTTAAGGATAATTAAATATCTTTTAAATCATTTTCTGAGAACCGTATAATATAAATATGTTTCATAGTTCAGTAATATGTAATTAAATATTAAAAATAATTAAATAATTTTGAAATAATTTTCTGAGAAGCATATAATATAAGTATGTTTCATAGTTTAGCAGTATATTATTAAATATTAAGGACAATTAAATAATTTTGAAATAATTTTCTGAGAACCATATAATATAAATATGTTTCATAGTTTAGCAGTATATTATTAAATATTAGGGACAATTAAATAGATTTGAAATAATTTTCTAAGAATCGTATAATATAAATATGTCTCATAGTTTAGGAGTATATAATTAAATAATTTTGAAATAATTTTCCGAAAACCATATAATATAAGTATGTTTCATAGTTTAGCAGTACATAATTAAATATTAAGGATAATTAAATAATTTTGAAACAATTTTTTGAAAACCATATAATATAAATATGTTTCATAGCTTAGCAGTACATAATTAAATAGTAAGGATAATTAAATAATTTTGAAACAATTTTCTGAGAACCATATAATATAAATATGTTTCATAGTTTAGCAGTATATTATTAAATATTAGGGACAATTAAATAGATTTGAAATAATTTTCTAAGAATCGTATAATATAAATATGTCTCATAGTTTAGGAGTATATAATTAAATAATTTTGAAATAATTTTCCGAAAACCATATAATATAAGTATGTTTCATAGTTTAGCAGTACATAATTAAATATTAAGGATAATTAAATAATTTTGAAACAATTTTTTGAAAACCATATAATATAAATATGTTTCATAGCTTAGCAGTACATAATTAAATATTAAGGATAATTAAATAATTTTGAAACAATTTTCTGAGAACCATATAATATAAATATGTTTCATAGTTTAGCAGTATATTATTAAATATTAGGGACAATTAAATAGATTTGAAATAATTTTCTAAGAATCGTATAATATAAATATGTCTCATAGTTTAGGAGTATATAATTAAATAATTTTGAAATAATTTTCCGAAAACCATATAATATAAGTATGTTTCATAGTTTAGCAGTACATAATTAAATATTAAGGATAATTAAATAATTTTGAAACAATTTTTTGAAAACCATATAATATAAATATGTTTCATAGCTTAGCAGTACATAATTAAATATTAAGGATAATTAAATAATTTTGAAACAATTTTCTGAAAACCATATAATATAAATATGTTTCATAGCTTAGCAGTACATAATTAAATATTAAAGACAATTAAACAATTTTGAAATAATTTTCTAAGAACCATATAATATAAATATGTTTCATAGTTTAACAGTATATTATTAAATATTAACGACAATTATACATTAACATTATCTCTTAGTTTTAGAGAAATATTATAATTGGCGGTTGTCGTTTCAGTATATTTTCTTGTTAGATGTAAATCATCGTTTTCGTTAAAAAGATACATTTCTGATACACGTGTATAAAGTCACTCTTACAGCGATGGAATATGAGGAATTCAGTCTGGATTTGCGCCAAAAAATCCAATACCGATATCATTCAATGCTTTTAAAATAAGCCTCTAAGATCGATAGCAGTATGATATGTCAAGAATGAAGCTCTCCATAAAGGCATTCAAATAAAATGGATGTATGAACTTGGTCGAAAGTCCGCGACATCCTACAAATGTAAACTACGAAATTAGCTGGTACTTTGACGAGCAATCTAACAGGAATGAGGCAGCTAAGAAGTATAAAGTCTCTAGATTTATATTTATTAGGTGTGCAAATTAATTCAGTGCCTTTCTTGTGCGGAACCCATTTTCATAACTTCTGAATTTCTCCTAACTGAAGTAAACGTTAGGATAAGCATTGGTGGGTAACACCCAGTTTCAATGCAAGCCCTTCTTTAGATTTTTCAAACGTTTTTCAAAAGTTTTTTTAACTTTCTTGCCTGCTCTGGACGCGATTCATCCAATAGGTTAAAATCAACGTTTCGAAATCTTTAAAACCACTTTTTGCACATTTTATGTCGTAATGTCTTACCCAAAGCGGAACAAATCATTTCTTTAGCTTCAGAAGTATTTTCCTTCGGTTCAAAAGCAAAAAGAATACATTGCCTCAAATGCTCCTTGTCGAATACCATATCGTTTACTACCATTAGGTGAAATTCTTAGAGTATAATGTTGTTACTTTCGAATCATCACAGGGCGGGAAAGACATTTTAACGTGAATTGTAGTTACAAAGCGTTAAATGTAAAGGCACCGAATTAATTTGCACATGTAATAAAATAGATGATCAAATTAATTTTTATACAGCCACAGTGACAGTTTTGCTTAATGATCTAATAAAACTTAGTTAACTGATTGATACGTATGTTTTTGCTCGAAACAAGATCTAAGTAGAAATATACAAAAATATACAGATAATGATCTACAAAGAATAGCAAAATGGTTGCAAAAGACGAAACTTATACATAATATGGTAAAAAGTATTTTGTCCACAGATTAGTGTGATATTCGATTAAACTTGACTTCAGTAGAACCTCTCGTATGTGAACCGTATGTGAAAAGTGTTCAGATAAATGAATTTTCGAATAACAAAACAATTACCTTTTCTTGTATTAACCGTTTGAGAAATGTGTAGTTATTTTCTTTGGAAAATAATAAAAACGACAATAAATTAACTCTAATTGTTATATAAAAAGTAATTTTAAGCAAACAAAAATTTTTATATTTATCTTTTCATATTATAGTTATTTTCAGATAAAATAAAATTTGACATGGTGCGTTTTGTAATTATCAGTGTAACGCTTGTCTTAAAAAAATGAAAATAATTTTTAATTTTTATATTATCAAAGACCACAATTGAATGATATTAATACAAACCAAAATTAACCCTTTATGGGCCCGTGTTACTTTCAGATCATATGATAATTTATTAATATCTTAACAAATAATTTTAGTTTTTTCCATGAGATGCTGTCTACACATTAATTTTATAATGTTCTATAATGTAAAATTGTTTAAACTAGAAAATTCGTTTTCATCTAAATATATAGGGTTATAATTGTTGATTTTCCGTTTCATCAATTTTTTTATATTTAAAACAAAAATTCGGCTCATAAAGGGATAATATGAACACATCAATTAATGCGAAAATTATAGAAATAAACAGCAGCGCGATCGCGCTTCTCCGCACTCAAACGGTTAAAGTTTACTTATTTAATTGGATATTAAGAAGGTTAACCCTCTATGGGCCCGTGTAACTTTCAGGTCACATGCTAATTTATTGACATTCTAACAAATAATTTGTTTTTTTTTCATGAGACGACGTATACATGTTAATTATATAACGTTCTATAATGTGAAATTGTTTAAAGCGGACAATTTTTTTTCATCTGCATATATAGGATTATAATTGTTAATTTTCCGTTCCTTTAATTTTCTTATATTTAAAACAAAAAATCGGCCCATAGAGGGTTAACAGTCTGTTTAAACATTTAATGTATTCCTTGTATCTTTCATTGTTAGGTTCTACAATTTTTCCAGATAAAGAACTATTATTAGACGACGCACAATTCGGACAATAGAACGTTTCTGTACGACGTTCAGATAATGGGTATTCGTATAAGAGGGATTCCACTATAATTGTCATACGAAAATAACGCAAGCATAAAAGAATATTAATATACAAACATGATGATCATAACGCAAGCATAAAAGAATATTAATATACAAACATGATGATCATATTTCTAAATGAACACTAGTAGCGAAATGTCAAAATACTTGTAAATGCAGCAAAAAATATGCAAAGGAAATGTAATGTCCATTACTCTACTCTAACGGGAACAACTATAACACACGTGTAGCGAAAGAATTTCTTTTTAATTTCATATTTTTGTTTTTATAACATTCAATCTCTTATACACACGTGCATACACGCACACATATGTAGGTCATTTCCGTATTTGGCGGAGAATCTGTGGCCGTCAATCACGCGAGAGCGTTATCGACCCTTGATGTCGTCGCCGTGACCGATCGGAACGGCAAAGCCACGTGCCGATTTTCGAGGCGCACAGGCGACGCCCGTGGACTTGTCGGCCAACAAAGCTATAGCGAATGATTAACCCTTATTAACCTATTAACCCCTCTTATTAACCCTTTGTGCTCTGGAAGCTGTCATCAGTTATCAAGTTACGATAATTTCGCAAATTTTCAAAGCTAAGGGATTAAACAGTCGTATAAATAAATGTTAGCATATTGCTTGACTAAATTAAATGAAGTTCGATGTGAGTGAATCTTAATAAATCAAGATATCGATCACATAATTTGGCAATTTCCTCTTTATGGATCCCAAAGAACTAATCTATATCAGCAATTATGTAACTTAAAACCATTTCTTCCAATCACTATGACTGTTTTGTTTGCCAAACTCAATATTGAAGCGTGTTCATGTATTCTCTTGTTTTTAAAAACATGTAACATTAATGTACAAATAAGCCATTATTATAATACTATTAAGCTTAATAAAAAAAAAAAAAAAATCTTAATAAATATGTTGCACTTGAAAATCGTTGAAGTTTGTATTATTGGACGACTACGAGTCATCTGTGGAGCTAATAAAAAAAGGGTTAATATTTTGGTAGCATACTGTTCGAGAAATTTGCTCGCTTTGATTGTTTGTAATACAATTATTTAATTTATTGTGCTGTAGTATAATAAAGTATTGATTGTAATTAGTAGAAACATAAATTTGATTTATTCATTGCACACAGTTTATTTACATAATAAAAGAAAAGCTAAGTACTGTTAAAATTTAGCGTCACAAAAATATTTGGACTGTTAGTATTGTTTGTAAGCATAAAGTTCAGCAGGACGTAGAATATACCTTGGAATATCAGTTATTGTCTGAAAGTCACCGTGTTCGGTCAGAAATGTACCTGCCGATGCTTACGCACGTTCAAACACAAGTTCTCAAGTACACTCCTGGACAAAAAGATAGCACATATGGGCTATCTATTTAATTTTAAGGACACGTACAGTAGTAGACAAAAGTTTAAGACGAAAGGATAATGTAAAGCATAGCTTTATGGTTTGCAAATATTATTTATACGTTCATTTTTATTTTTATTGTGATGGAACACTATTTATCGATTCGCTTAGAATACAAATTTTGTTTATTATGCTATTTCTTATAAATTAGTTAATTTATCCTCGTTGACTCTTTGGTGTTAAACTTTTGTTCGCTACTGTAAGTTGAATTCTTCAGTTTTAGTGAATAAAAGATAATATTACGGTTCTAGGGTAGGTAACAATGTTGTTACCTTTGGTGTCTAACAGAGAAAATAGTTAAAATACCACGGATAAAATGAGAGCACCGGTATGAAAAAGGGTTAAAAGAGTTTTGATTTTCGGGAGCGAAAAGTAGTTTTTGTTTATTTTTGCTAATAAATTACAGTAGCATATCATTGAAAGTTGCTTTTTAAATTGTATTTCTTTTATTGCTTTATATATAAGTACATAGGTATATTCCAATTATTCGGCATTACTATGGTTCCGAGTATGCAGGATAATCAGAATTCTACTGTATATTTATATCATATACAGTTATTCCTACTTCTATTCATACACTATAAGGGCGTTTAACGTAAATGAAAAAAGTCACATTTCTTATTAATAATTTTTATTCATTTCTATAAAACATCAAATATTACATGTCAGTTGAGCATGATATATAAACGACTATATCAGAGTGCACAATTCGTATAACTGAGGTGTTACTCTCTAAAGATACCTTGGGTAATAGAGACACATTCATGTATAAGTTCTCAAATGTGAGGTTAATATTCAACATCAACTTGTTCCTATAAACTGTAAATAAATCAAGTAATTTTTATATCTAATGTAAACATTTATTTCTATTTATTTTGGATTTGCATTAATTCTACGGTCATAAACTTCTATTTCTTTAAGATGAATCTTCGTCGATAAAAAAGCAGATACTTATTGAATACTTCCGTATTTTCTAGTCATACGTGTGTAGTTCCATTACAGTCAATGCGTATCTGTGAACCTTGTAAGCAATCAAATACCTGAAGTTTAATTAAGGATTTAATCTTAGCAACTATTCATCTTAATATACATCTCCATTTCCTCTGTTTCTCTGTTCATTTTATCACTCAGTTTCTACGTTAAACTTCAAATTAAGACGAACTTGGACGAAAGACTAACCTTAAGCTTATCTTCTTTCTGTTAAGCGCTTTTAGATAACTTAGTTTCAAACGTCAATATTAATTATTTTACGTCAGATTCGTCGTTTAGTTTAAATGCTGAATTCGAAATTGACACGTAAAACGGTTTCAAGATCATTCTATTATTAACATGAATCCTTAAATGTAGCGTGCCATCATTTGGCAACGTACTTACATTTCATGAACTTCCCAAGTAAAGGGTTTACGTGTACAAGGTAAAAATAACATGGAACTACGTGATATTAGAAATATTCAAAAATCACAATTATAGTTTGCAACTTATGTGTACGTTTTACACGTGACGTAGCTATTTAGCAACAACTCTCTTTGTTGAATTAAAAATTCTTATATTCTATTTCTGAGTTTTCTCACACAAAGTTGGCAATTTCAAAATACAGTAGAACGTCTTTTATTCGAACACCCGTTATCCGAATATTGCTCTCAGATATTCTATTATCCAAACACAGTGTCATCTGATAATAGTTCCTTCTCTTAAAAGGTTATGAAATTTGACAGTGAAAGGGATACAAGATACACAAATATTTAAACAAACTGTTAATCTTCTTAACGTCCATTTCAATAAATGAAGTTTTGTGTATGAAAAGGTAATTCTATAATATTATTAATAATTTCGAACTAAAATTAATTCTATTATTCGAAAATTCTTTCATCTGATCATTTTTGTCTCTCTATTAGTTCATATACTCGAGATTCTACTGTATTTCATTATTATCCATTTAACCTCTTGAACGGTTACGTCGTATACATACGTCATGCTCCAAGTTAATTTATAGCGGAAATGACGTATACATACGGATTACCAAATTTCTTGTGTATCTCAATGTTTATGACATGTGTAATATATTAATTTGCAAGAGAGTCCTGTGTCAAACCTTGAATTGATTCCTCACATTAATCTCTTCCAGCTTATGTACTGTGTCAGACAAAAGTTTCAGACGATAGAACAATATGAAATATACAGGGTGTTCGGACGAAGCTAGGAGAAAATTGAAAGAGTAATTCTATGCTTCATTCTAAGACAAAAATCAAGAGTAACAATATCGTGTTTGACGCTTTGTTTATTAGTTATAAGCAATTAAAAAACGGGTTATTCTACGCCTGAGAGCAGGCAAACGGGGCATCACTGCGTAGTCATTGACGCTACTGTGTTGCCCTATTTGCCTACCGTCAGGCGTAAATTAGCCCGTTTCTTAATTGCTTATAACAAATAAACAAAGCGTCAAACGTGATATTGTTACTCTTGATTTTCGTCTTAGAATGCTGCATAGAGTTAGCCTTTCAATTTTCTCCTAGCTTCGCCCGAACACCCTGTAGATTTGTGGTATGAAAATATTGTTCATATATTTATTTTTATCGTCACTATGGTAGAACACTATTTATTGATTAGCATAGAATACGGATTTTATTTATCGTGCTATTCCTTATTAATTTATTTATTTGTTTCCTTCGACCCTTTGGTCTTAAACCTTTGTCCATTACTGTATGTATTTCGTTCCATAATAAACTCAGTTTTGAATTATACTGTTTGTAGTTACAGTAGCGAACATAAGTTTAAGACGAGCAGACAATATAAGGCATAGTAGTTGTAAATATTGTTTTATTATTATTAGGGTAGAATATTATTTATTGACCAACAAAGAATACAAGTTTCGTTTATTGTACTATTTTTATAAATCAAATAATTTATTTTTACCAACCTTTTAGTCTTAAATTTTTATCCGCTATTGTCCAACAAAATATTGGTACCACCATAGACTTTAAATAATGAATAGTGACGCTCAACGGGTTAAAGGATTAACCCAATTCGTTTCCAATTGACGTATAAATGTTCTTAAAGTTAACATTACCATTTTCATAATCGTTAACCTTGCTGCGTTCCTTGAATTCTTTCGTGATACTAATTTTATTAATAAAAAACTCCAAACTTATCGAAAAGTGATTCTTCAACATAAAATTGAAAGGATACAGCAAGTTATTAGTAACAGTCTCTTTATTTATCATATCAAATTAATGAGTTTTCTCAGTGAAATGGAAACACGTCTGGGATAAAAATGTCCGGAAGTCCGCAGCAGGGTTAATTTAGATATTAATACAAAGGGCACGGTTTCTCATTCTTGAAGTAGCTTTACGTCTTCATCTGAGATCTCATTGAGAGTACGGATTCAGAGACTGGGAAGAGGGTAGATCACAGCGAAGAGCAAAGTTCTACAAACGTGCCAGGCATACCGACGACAATAGCACTAACGTACGAACAGCGAACGAGGGTTGCTACTCATTCGACACGTCCATTTTTTTTCTCGCACATGATTCTATCCACAATCTTACTTATAATCTTCTTGCTTCTCTTACTTACTGATCGAATATATTTAAACGTGCGCTTTCTAGAAATCAAACTGCTGTCAATTTTCTGTGTAAAAATAAATTGGAAATTATCTAGCTTAAAATCAGAATATTAGCATCTGTATGTTCTATGGTTAACAAAATTTATGACTGTTATTATAGCAGTAGTTAGTAACAAATATATTATGTTAATAAAATTTTAATGTCGAAACTACAGCTAAAAATATTACTATATGGTGACATAAAACGAAATTTGAAGAAAGTTGAAAATTTTACGGATATTTTGATATATTATAGGTATATTGGTAAATATACAACATATATAGGTACAATTTATGTTGGTTTCAATTGATAAAGTTAAATTAAATTAATTTATTATCCAATTTCCGTAGAAAACAACAAAGGATTTACTTTCTTCGTTTTTTAAAGATATCTAGGAAAATTAATTTGTTCTTGTGTGCTTCAATTAACCCTTTGGGCTTGAAAGGTGATCCTTAGTCACTAAATGATAGTTTTGTAAATTTTCAGATTTTAGTTAATTTGTTTGTTAGTTAAACTCAGAGGTTAAATAGTTATGTGTCTAAATTTTAGAATATTACTTAATCAACCGTTTGAGCCCCAGGGCATTACACTGTCGAAGAATCCCAAACAGCACAACCGCGCTTTCTCTAAATGAATACGAAAGCGCTTGTTTTATTTTATGTCGAGAAATACCATTCGGTGCAATAACGCTTGTATTTAAATTTTTATTTTGTAATTTATTATTGCATTATTATAGTATTATTCTACCTATTGTAAAATGTACTATTTACATTAAAAGGAGCTGTGCAATGTTCTTGCTTCAATAAATCTGAGCGCGCTTCGACAATCGGTAACGCACCGTCAGTTGTCCACAATGTTCGAAATGTGCTGGGTTTTCTCGACATAAAATCTCAACAGCGCAATTGCGCTGGACTCAAACGGTTAAACTAAATGACGTTTAATATAGGCGAATGTTAGTAAGTATTTTGCATTTGGAAATCTTTGAAGCCAGTATCATCAGACGACTAACAGTATTCTTTCGAGTGCAAATGGTTAAATGTAACAATAAATCGTACATATTTATAAATTAGATTTTTGTAAGACAGGAAGAGAATTTTTAGTCCTTGTAACTCAATGCATAATAGAAAGGACGAATCAGTAAAACCCTGAATAACATTTTCAGGCACTGCCAATTGTCACTAATTAAGCTTCTTAAAATTCAAAGTACACGTAATCTACAAATTACTGAAAATAAAGTGTACATCCTACATTAAATGTGTTCAATTTACAATTAAACACAATTTCTTCAATTCCATTCATAAAAATACGAATAAAACTCCAAAAAAAATCCGCAGTCCAATTGCAATTACTTTCAATACATATTTTTAGCCAGCAATCCATAAACACCGGACTATCCAACAACTTTGATTCCCACCGACGCAGGACTATACACATCCCACATATATACACATATTATATATTCAATATACACATATTGAATATACAGGGTGTTCGGACAGCCCTGGGCTTAAATTGAAAGAGTAACTCCCTGAGACATTCTAAGACGAAAATCAAGAGTAACGATTTTGCGTTTGAGGCTTTGTTTACGAGTTATAAGTAGTTAAAGATATCGTTTAATCCGGACCGTTCGACTCTTGAGAGCGGGTAACCGAGGCAACTCGGTCGGTAACGTCGCTGAGTCCACAGTGATGCTCAAGCGTCGAACGGTCCGGATTAAACGATATCTTTAACTAGTTATAACTCGTAAACAAAGCCTCAAACGCAAAATCGTTACTCTTGATTTTCGTCTTAGAATGTCTTAGGGAGTTACTCTTTCAATTTAAGCCCAGGGCTGTCCGAACACCCTGTATAATTCTGAAGTTGCCAGATTAAGAGGATTAGTGCATAAAGCTTGCCAGTGAAATGACGCATACACGAAGCACATTTTTCTTTAGCTTTACCGTCTTTCTGCTTTTAAAAATAAGCCACAATCTACGAAAATAGAAACGTGTACAATTGGTATGCAAAGAAACGCCTTTTCAAGTAATTCCACCTTGCATGTGTCGTTGTCTTAGTAGAAACGACTTCTTTCTCTCTATTTCTACCCATGCACGCTCGATATCCGCACACATGCATATTTGAAATGCTTGTCATGTGCAGATCTGGAATAAGAACGTGTGCCGCATTTCCCATATCACGGGATCATAAAAAAGGCTTGGAAAAATATCTGATGAATCCGTGAACACTCGGTGTACAAGTCGATACTGTGGCTTTGCACCTCTTCTTGCATCTGTTTCCCTGTACGTTTCTTTGTGTCCGTTAATTGTTCGTTTTCCCCTGAATTAGATGTCGAACAAGAAACCGACGGAAATCGTTTGGTTTTCAACTCCGTTGGTAATAATTACATGGAAAATGCTTTTAACCCTTTCGTTTCGGCAGTACAGTCCGCCCAAGTACCGCCACTGAACGAAAGTATGCCCCAGAAATGTATTAGGTTGTTCGGAAAGTAATTTCGTTTTTTTTCATGATATGTCGAGCTTTGAGATTAAACCTAGCCGTTTCAAATGATCATGAACGGTCGAATTCGATAAATTTAATCTCTTAGCGATCTTACGAGTTGTCATTCGCCGATTTGCATCAATTAATGCCTTCATTGTGTCTTCATCAGCCTCAACTGGCCTTCCAGAACGTGGTGCACCTTCAACGTCAAAATTGCCGGATCGAAATTTTGTAAACCAGTTTTGGCACTGGGGTTCTGTCAATACATCTTCTCCATACACAACGGATAATTTTTTCCTTGCTTGAACAGCATTTTTACCTTTTCGATAGTAAAAAGGTAAAAAATACCGAAAATGTTGCTTTTTACTTTCCATATTTGATAGGGTACCAACCAAAAACTACTGGGTAGAATCAATCGAAACTTTTCACAAGCAAGCCTTGCTATATATGCTGTCAAAATATATAATGACCATGCGACTTAAGTGTGAAGTTGACTATGAAAAAATACAATTAAGCCCTGTGTTAGGAAAAAACGAAATTACTTTCCGAACAACCCAATACTTATGTTTTGCCAAAAATGCAGATGTAAGAGGAACCAGATAATCAGGGGTGACGATGGCCAAAGTGGTCATCAGGGCCACCATAAACCAGAGGTCCCCAATAAGGGCTGGGACCGAGTACGCGCGAGGCTCGGTCACGGCCGCTTACACTTTCCAGGCCCGCACCAACGGCGGGTTTGTTTTTCGGGAAAGTGCAAAGTGGGGATGCGCCCATAAAAGCATGAGGAAAAGGGCATAGTCAGTTTTAGTAAGATAGAAACCGTATTGTACGAACGAGAGACGATTTTGTAAAAGAAATAAAGTAACCCTCACACAGAGAAGCGCGATCGCGCTGCTGTTTGTTATTATTAGGTGTACAAGTTAATTTTAGTCTTTCATCTTTCGACGATGATAAAGGTTATTTACAATTTGAATATCGTATCGGTATTTTTGGAGTCTCATAGTGTAGACATCTAGTTTTACGAAACATTAGAAAACTGTTTGATTCGGTAAACAACAGTTTAAACAATGGCGTGCAGCAAAAAGCACATTCGTCATTGTGTGTTCTTCGCACTTCAGTTAAGAAAGAAACGCCTCTGAAACTTGAAATTTTTCTCATATAATGAAGTTTAAAAAAATATTATGGTACATAATTAGAAATCCTTCGACTTTTTGGGATCATACTTTATAAATCACCGTATATATGTACAAAATTTTTAAATACAAAATATTACGTGTACAAGTTAATTTTAGTCTTTCATTTTTCAATAATAATAAAGGCTATTTACAATTTGAATATTGCAACGGTACTTTTGAAGTCTTATAGACATGTAGTTTTCCAAAATTGTAGAAAACTGTTTGATTCGATCAACATGACCTGGGTAAACAATAGTTTAAACAATGGCGTGCAGCAAAAAGCAGATTCGTCATTGTGTGTTCTTCGCACTTCAGTTAAGAAAGAAACGCCTCTAAAACTGCAGAAATGATCTGTGATGCTCTTGGTATGAATGTTGTATCTCATTTCACCTGCAACTACTAATACCGACGGCTCCGGGAAGGGAATTTCGATTTCCAGGATAAAAAGCAACCTGAACAACCGCAACGATTCAAGGATGAGGAATCGCATTCACTTTTAGATGAGTTCATTGAAATAAAACAGTCTAGTTTCTTCAAATCAGGCATCCATTGTCCGAAACATGGGCAAAGATTATAGAAAGTGAGGGAGATTGCTTCATCCACTAACTTTTGGGCACAAAAATTTAAATAAACTCTGAATCTGCCAAAAAAAAGGACTAAAATTAACTTGTACACCTAATATAATGAAAGTGGTTATGTTCATATTAATTCCACTTTGCATTAATATCATTCAATTATGGTCCTTGGTAATATAAAAGTTAAAAATTATTTTCACTCTTTTAAGATAATCGTTACACTGATAATTACAAAACGCGCCATGTCAAATTCTACTTTATCTGAAAATGACTATAATATGAAGAGATATATCTAAAAATTTGTATTTGCTAAAAATTACTTTTTATATAACAATTAGAGTTAATTATTGTTGTTTTTATTATTTTCCAAAAAAAAATAACTAATAACTTTTAGCATGCATACAAGAAAATTCGTTAGCACTCAAACGGTTAATAAAGCAATCGTTGCTCCAATGAAACAATTGTAGTTCACATTTTTAATATGAAAAAATTTATACAAAATTATATTAGTTATTCTAATAACATTAGATCAATTACAGTTTACATATTTTTAGGTATATATATATTTACAAGATGCCGGATATATCCGCAAGGGTTAACACTATTCTTACCGACAATTCACGTATATCTATTCCTACCGCGACATTCTCACGTAAGACAGACTACAAATTCGTCTCAAAAAATAAACAATGAAAAAAGAAGTGAATATTGAACAATGTATTATTCGTATATTTGAGAAAAAGTTTAAAATTTAAAGGCGATTCAATTAGGTTGTATCTATGAAATTCTAATCGAAATTTTAAAAACGGTCATTTGACCGGTTGTGGTAGGAATAGTGTTAAACACGCACTCGTTCTTTCGTCGTTTGAACACCGGAATCGTTTGTCTGATTTAAAATTAGAATCGTCGGTTCTTGGCACATCGATACCTTCCACTCTTTTGAAACCGTGAATACCTTCAAGATTCTTACGAAGACTTATGATCGCCGATCTTTCGCATGAAACCATGATTCTTACAGAGGTTACAAGTGGTAGATTCTTTATTTTCATCATTTTGAAAATATTCCCTAAAGCCTTTGTAAATTATATTCACGTTAACAGGTTGAAATATTATAATTTTTCAGATTATAAAAATAATAAATTAATTAAAATAACATTAAGGTATTAATTTGACGAGAAACATGCACAGACGAATACAAGAGCTGAATCGCTCCTCTTTAGAATTTGTGGCAGTGGGTAGTAAATGATAACAGAGCTTGTATGAATATTCAAGAATGGAAATATTTATTTGACAAAAGAAACCAAGAGCAGGAAAAAATAATAATCTTTTGTTTCTCGCTTATACGGCACACATAGAATATACATAAGTATATTTTAATAGAGGGCGAGCTCGATAGGAAAAAATGAGGGTGTTGCCAATTTTAGAACAAAAAATTTATTTAAATTTAAATGTCCTTAGCAGAATTCTAACGCACAGTAGCGGACAAAAATTTAAGATCAAAGGGTCAAAGAAAATAAATTAATTAATTAATAAGGAACAATAGTATAAAAAAATTTGTATTCTATGCTAATCAATAAATAGTGTTCTATCATAATTATAATAAAAATGAATAAATAAACAATATTTGCGAACTATGAAATTATGTTTTATTTTGTCCTGTCATCTTAAACTTTTGTCTGTTACTGTACATTAATTAATTAATAAGAAATAACAGTATAAATAAAATTTGTATTCTATGCTAATCAATAAATAGTGTTCTATCATAATTATAATAAAAATGAATAAATAAACAATATTTGCGAACTATAAAATTATATTTTATTTTGTCCTGTCGTCTTAAACTTTTTTCTGCTACTGTACATTAATTAATTAATAAGAAATAACACTATAAATAAAATTTGTATTTTATTCCAATCATAAAATAGTGTTCTATCATAATTATAATAAAAATGAATAAATAAGCAATATTTGCCAACCATAAAATTATGTTTTATAGTGTCCTGTCGTTTTAAACTTTTGTCCGTTACTGTAGTCTGAAAACTTCTTCCACGTAAAGTAGTATTGATTGTAAGTCACCAATATGGTGATCGTTAATCATTTCTGAAATCTAATTGCTGCCACCTAAAATGATTGATGTAAAGTATAAAATTAGATAAATTCCTAAATATATGTGTACATAATTTATATTAAGGGTAACAAGATTACGTTCGTGTATCACTTACATTTTATCTATAATTTTTAATAGTAAATAAATCCTTAGTTAAACAGCACCAGAAATTTGTTATTAACAGAATTTCTACAACGAACATTATTCAACATCCTTTCAACGCAAGTGTCCATAAATTCTTTTTACATCTTTTACAATATCACAATCTTTCAATCATAGTTTTGTCATTGATACTCGTTAATAAAATATATTCATTACAAACTTCCAGTGCAATAATTGCCATAAGATTTGTCAATCTTAAAAATTACGAACGTTCGTATTCTAAAATTAGAGAGTTAGGTGATCTTATCAAGCGATTTACTGCTTATTTATTCATATTGAAAATTCTGCTCAAATTGTACGATTTTAATTTGAACTTAATAATATTCATGGATCAAGATTGATGAGACTAATACAGTAGTGGGCATAAGTTTAAGACGAGAAGACAATATGTATAAAGTATAGTAGCATGGTTTGCAAATATTGTCTACACATCCATTTTTATTATTATCAGGGTAGAATATTATTTACTGATTAACTCTTTGTACTCGAGAGGTGACTGTCAGTCGTCTAATAATATTAATGCAGTTTTGCATATTAGTGCAAAATATTTACCAAAATTCGCCTATGTTAAACTTCATCTAATTTAATTAACACTTAGCCAACCGAAAGGGGAGATCTCCCATTTTTTCCTCAACAAAACGCTGCGATTGATTCTATTTTCTTTTGTTTTTAGTTAGTCTTGAACTGGTATTGAATTTATTAAAAATTGTACTTTGGAAGAACAGAAAATGCATTCGATGAACGGTGAACAACACTTGTTCAAGACCAATTAATAACGAAAGCAAATAGAATCAATGGCAGCGCTTTGTTGAGAAAAAAATGCGAGATTCCGTTCGATCAGCTAAATGTTAAGTCATTTACTAAAATTTACATATATGACTGTTTAACCTCCTAAACAAACTAACTAAATTCTAAAAATTTGCAAAACTATCATTGGACGAATAACAATCGCCTTTCGAACATAAAGGGTTAACAAAGAACACAAATTTCGTTTATCGTGCTATTTTCTATAAATCAAATAATTTACGTTTGCTAACCCTTCGGTCTTTACACTAGATTTCCGGATGTTGGGTATATACCTATTTTGCCTGAAACGAGTCAATTTGATTCAAACGTGAAAACTGAAGTTTAAAAAGAAAATAAAACTTTATTTTAAAGAAAATTTATTCAAAATAATTTTTACATATATATTCTGTTTTTAAAATACATTTTCCACAGATTTTTTTATTATATTTATCACAAACGCTCTTACTTCTATCCCTTTCACACGATACTTAAATTTGACAAAATCATAAGTGAGTCAAATTAACTCACTCCGGAAATCCAGTCTTAAACCTCTCAATTTCTCCTTTCTTTCCTTCAAATTTCTGTTTTATCGTAAAACGCAAAGACATCGAATTAATTTGCACACTTAATACTAACTTTGTGCCATGTTACAATCGACCATAAGTTCAAAATGACTGGAACACTTTCTCCAATCTTCATTTTTTTGTTAATACTAGATTGCCGGATGTTTGATATATACCGATTTTGCCTGAAACGAATCAATTTAACTCAAACGTGAAGATTCAGGTTTTTAAGAAAAATAAAACTTTATTTTAAAGAAAGTTTGTTTAAAACAATTTTTAAAATACATTTTCCTTAGATTTTTTTATTACATTTATCACAAACGCTCTTACTTTTATCCCTTTCACACGATACTTAAATTTGACAAAATCATAAGTGAGTTAAATTCACTCACTCCGGCAATCTGATGTTAAACTTTTGTCCGCTACTGTACGCATAAGGGTATCGAGAGGTATGTAACAGTTCAATATCTCTATGCCATGTAAAATATGACACCCGCCCGAAGGATCGGACAACTCAGGCTAAATTTAAATCCGCAAATCGGTAGTAGCCGGTGTAGTAACGGACCGAGCCAATTGGAGATTGCACTCGACCCAAGCAATAAGGTCATTCCGCTTCGTTTCGTACTGATTGCTCTCCCATTCGCTTCGATATTAACTGCTGAATCCATTTCTGTTTTTCTCCCCTTGAACAATGCCGCCCGGTCGTATCGAATCCGCTTTTCTTTCCTCCTATACCAGGCCCGTCCGGTTTTTCTCTCCTCTTGGACCTTTTCATGGACGCGTCTGTGTTCCTTCGGTTGTCTCAGTTCCGTCTGTTTCACATGTCGATTATTGAAATTCATCTTCCCGAGCTGGCACGTTTCAACCGTTCTCAACAGCACAAAGCAATGACAGTGAAGTTAATTCAACAGGTCAACGAATTATACCATTCGATTAACTATTTGCATTATGAAATATTTTTCAATTTTGTTGCCAATAACTACATAGTATTTTAGGTGCTTTGTTTGAAATTTATTTCGACGGACGACTCCTCATCCGAGGATACAATGAAGAGCAATCAAAATACATAAGTAATAAACATTGAAATAATATCAACGATGAAACCATTAGTTATGACAAACTTTGCCTTTGCAACCGTATTTCATTGTATTTTCGTCACTAATACGGCTGAACACTCTGATGTACTGGTTCTTAAGTATGTGACATTTAAGTATGTTGTAACGTTTTAAATAACTTTTTCTTTTTCCATTAATAGGATCTTTGTTTCCAAGATATTAGCATTAGGATACAATGAAGAGCAAACAAAGTAATAAACATTGAAACAATATCAACAATGAAACCATTAGTTATGACAAACCTTGCCTTTGCAACCGTATTTCATTTTATTTTTGATACTAATATGGGTGAACTCAAATGTACTGTGATTTTTAAGTATGTTTTAACGTTTTAAATAACTTTCTCTTTTTCCATCAATAGGATCTTTGTTTCCAAGATATTAGCATTAGGATACAATGAAGAGCAATCAAAGTAATAAACATTGAAACAATATCAGCAATGAAACCATTAGTTATGACAAACTTTGCCTTCACAACCGTATTTCATTTTATTTTTGATACTAATATGGGTGAATTCAAATGTACTGTGATTTTTAAGTATGTTTTAATGTTTTAAATAACTTTTTCTTTTTTTATCAATAGGTAGTCAATTTTTGTTTCCAAGATATTAGCACTTCTTTGCTACTACTACGTTAACCCTTTGTACTCTGAATTATTTTTCAATTTTGTTGCCAATAACTACCTAGTATTTTAGGTGCTTTATTTGAAATTTATTTCGACGGACGATTCCTCATCTGAGGATACAATGAAGAGCAATCAAAATGCATAAGTAATAAACATTGAAACAATATCAGCAATGAAACCATTAGTTATGACAAACTTTGCCTTCACAAGTGTATTTCATTGTATTTTCGATACTAATATGGGTGAACTCCGATGTACTGTGATTTTTAAATATGTTCTAATGTTTTAAATAATTTTTTCTTTTTACATCAATAGGATCTTTGTTTCCAAGATATTAGCATTTCTTTGCTACTACTATATTAACCCTTTGTACTCTGAATTATTTTTCAATTTTGTCGCCAATAACTACATAATATTTTAGGTGTTTTACTTGAAATGTACTTAAAAGGACAATTCCTTGAGTGGTACTTATTTTTTTTATTAATTATATTAAACATAGTTCTCAAGCCTTGTTGTAACGTACATTAGTTTAATTTCGTTGACATTTTGGTCTCAAACTTTTGTCCGCTACTGTATTTAAAATGACACTTTAAAAATGTCGAGTGTGACTCGACATAGTGGTTGCTGTGATAAAAACTGACGTCGAGTCATACTCGACATTTTTAAAGTGCCATTTTAAATACAGTAGCAGACAAAAGTTTAAGCAGTGAAGAGTCAACGAAATTAAACAAATATAAGTTACAACAAAGGTTGAGAGATATGTTTAATATAATTAATAAACAAAATAAGTACCACTCAAGAAATTGTCCTTTGAAGTAAATTTCAAATAAAGCACCTAAAATACTAGAGAGTTATTGGCAACATGATTGAAAAATAATTCGGAGTGCAAAGGGTTAATGTAGTAGTAGCAAGAAAATATTAATATCTTGGAAACAAAGATCGACTGTCTATTAATTGCAAAAGAAAAAATTATTTAAGAAGTTACAATATACTTAAAAATCACATGCTTAAGAACCAGTGCATCGTAGTTCACCCATATTAGTGATGAAAATACAATGAAATACAATGAAATAATGGTATTTACTGGACAAAGTGTTTGGATGCGG
Source organism: Tetrapedia diversipes (assembly GCA_033822845.1). Taxonomy (NCBI): domain Eukaryota; kingdom Metazoa; phylum Arthropoda; class Insecta; order Hymenoptera; family Apidae; genus Tetrapedia; species Tetrapedia diversipes. The sequence goes on along the minus strand of JAOPTO010000595.1, from coordinate 31,990 downwards.
TTGAACACTTTTAAATACGTGCAATTTTCTTTTTAGAAATAATTATTAACCCTCACAGAACCATAAGGTTGTTAAAAATAGATATTAGTATGTAACTGTTTATTTTAGTTTGTTTAAACGTAAAATAAATAAAAATCATAAGAAAGATACATAACAGTATGTCAGTTTCAAATGAATATGCTAATTTTATACTTTTCTTATTACTTTTGGAAACAGTTTTATGACACAGTTCGTAACTTTTGTTACTAAATCGGTGAAGCTTGTAAATGCATGCAGGGACCAAGCACCATCTATCATTAATTTCCATGATCCAGTTAAATGTTTCACGTGGAACAGCTGAAAATATTCGACATGAAAGACAGATTCAATTATGAATTGTGCTTGGAAGCTAAAATTTTATCCTTCGTATTGCTTTCAGTTCCATGAATGTAAAATATTTTCGAAGCACGCCAATTTATCTTGAAACAGGAGTGTTCTATGTGAATAACGTGTTTCCAGGATACGAAACAGAAAGCTATTTCATGTTGAATTTTGTATTTTTACCTGTAGAAGTTTCGTAAGCGAAGTTTTGTGTTCAAACATTGCATGTTCAAAAATCACTGTTTATCGCATAATCAATCATTGACTCAAAAGCTTGTCGAAGATCCATATGTTTTCGCAAGCAATTATTTTAAATTATGAATACACAATACCTGAGATGCATTTTGTAATTTGCATAAATATTATATTGAGGTCAACTGAAACTTATTGAAGGTTACTTAACAAATGATTATGTATTTTTAAAGAAAGACTTACCCTAGACTTACAATACTTACGTTCGTATTGAATCGGTATTTTCAAGCCAAAATAAAAATCAAGTATGAACAAACAATAATAGGATCATTAGATACAGTATCGAACAAAAGTTTAAGACGACAGGACGATGTAAGACATAGTTTTGTAGTATGCAAATATTGTTTATATACTTATTTTTATCGTCTTTATGGTAGAACACTATTTATTGATTAACATAGAATACGAATTTTATCTATTTATATAGTTAAATTGTTTTAAATTTACGTTTATTAATATTCTAATCACTTCACTTTTATTTATTCACACCTGAGTCCCATCTTTCGCTCTACTAAAGTCATTAAAGTAGAATTTTCCTATAATTATCCTGTAGCTCATATACTTTTACGAGCATCAATTAATATATATGTAATGGCACCAATAGCATTTTCAATGATTGTTAACTTTTATTAATTTTATCATTTATTAGTGGAAAATTGTATTTTTTGGCGAACCATTTTAATTTACTATAATTCAAAATCGGGTTTTTATAGAATTCCATAGTCTGTCGTATAAAAATGGAATTTATCAGAAAAATTTGACCTTGATCAATGCCATTTCCATTTTCCTTTCTTTTACCTTTGTTGTGCTATTCTTTATTTACCTTTATTTATCGGCCACAATTCTCATAGCTACTTGTTCTAACCTACCATCTCGGCCGAGCAATTAGCTGAAATTTACGAGCATCGGCTGCCCCGACTTTTCAACAAGCCCGAGTATATTTATCGTTTGAATTACAATGATATATCACCTCTTGACTGATTTTTTGCTGTATCTGTAACCAATATTAATCTTGGTTTGGTAATACACAATATTAATTGAAATCGATACCACTATTAATTTATGTTACGATAAGGAAATGATCGTTCTTGGTTACAGCAAGTATCAAAATCAAATTATACTTAAACAGATATGTCACATCGAATGAAATTAAATTAGTATTAGGTGCTGTGTGTAAATTTTCAAACTATAATGCATTAAAGTTCGATAAGCTGTTCGAATAAAATACTTCAAAATGAGATGTACAATTTGTTCTACTTAATTAGGGATTATTTAACCATTTGCACTCGAGAGGTGACTGTTAGTCGTCTAATGATATTAAGTTCAAAGATTTTCAAGTGTAAAATATTTACTAACAATAAGATTCGCTTATATTAATCTTCATTTAACCCTATATTCATAAACATTCGTCTCACAGACCGCGCAAAATAAGTAAACACTTGTAACTTTTAAAGTGAAAGAGGTAGAAAGATAAACTCTGATTGCTCGAAATAACTACTGTGTCCAATTTTATTTCAAAAGAATAATAATTAATAAACGACTTTTCAGATTTAAAGTGTGTTTTATTGCTACTCGTATTCTATAAAACAAAAATCATCAATATAATATGTTCGTCTGAGAGACGAATGTTTATGAATAGTGTATCCCCCATGTATATTTATTAATCTTCATTTAATTTAGTTAAGTCATATACATAAATTTGCATATATGATTATTTAACCTCTGTGACTAACTAATAAACAAATTAACTGAAGTCTGAAAATTTACAAAACTATCATTTGGTGACTAACAGTCACCTCTCAAGCGCAAAGGGTTAAAAATCATAATAAGTCATAATTTATGTCTTCATGAATGTTGATTTGTTTGAAGAAGTAAATGACTTTTCTCTGAACGATTTTATTATTTGTCTATTAAATTAAATAATTTTCTGTATTAATGAGTTTATTGTATCAACTGTATTAAAAATACAGATTTTCATACATTGGTTTACTTGCACAAAATCTGGTGAGTTGCTCAAATAGGATCCTGAAACTGTGTACAATGCATTTTGTTTGGATACTCGTAATTATATATGTTAATTTGGAAACGTTTTCATTGTTGAAATTAGTATGTAATGAGGTGCAAAAATTCATGAAGGAAGAAAAAATATACACGATACAATATTTACCTTAAATTAACATAAAAATTGGTATTATTTCGAAAACCTTTGAACGTTTGTTATGCCAGAAAATGATAAATCGTTTGCATTTCCTGCAAATAAGGAAAAATAGTCGTACCTTTCAGAAGATGTATTACGTAGGAGAAGTGACATAATCGATTGGCAGAAGTGTAATGTTACATGTTTTTCGATATTAGTGATAACAGTAAGACAGTCGTTATTTCTGTTACCCAAGTCTCGATCGAGCAATTTTCTGATGGAGGTAACGTTGCTATAACCATACGAAGTAAATTGACGCCAGGAAACGTCGAAACGTTATACTATCCACACTTTGGTTTAAAATAAAACAATTTTTCACACACTATGTTGTTTAACTCTTTCTTCTCTCATGAATTCTTACATTTCATCGCACAGAATGTGAAAACCTGTCTAAATTAAAATAATTAAGATCAGTTGCACGTGTTTCATTTATTATTCTACGTAATTTAAACAATAAATAAATAAAGTTTCGAACTTTAAGTTTTATTAATTAATAAAGAAAAGCTATAATTCGTTATTTCCCTTTCTAATTAATATCTATTTCTTTTTAATTATTCTTGATTCAAGTAGTAATGTTATGGTTCACTTCAACCATATTATCTTCATTAATACAGACAAGTTATTAACCAAAGGAATCAAAGTGAATTATTCAAACAGAAATAAGTCTTGGTGGTTTATGTAATTTTATGTTTATTACGTCCAAAGATAATTTCTTGCAGTTTTTCGTTGTCGAATTTTTAAGTGTATGTTATAGTTATTTATAATTTGAGCATTTATAATTTGAATTTATTTTGCTTACAGGTGGAGTTCACGTTCACAGCCACGCATGGAAGAAACATGTGTTGATGTGAGTAAAAATGTTTCATCTTTCACAAATTCTTAATTAAATCTTACATAAATTATAATTACCTTATAATCATATAATAATAATCTTACATAAATTCTGCAAAAGGATAAAGTGTTATCTTGTTACGAAATTTGTTTATGATGATAATCTTGTATTACTCTATAGCGTTGCATAAATTACAATTTTAAAAAGCTTAGTAAAAATATTATACAGTATCGTAGGAGCGTTGAATTTCAAACAGAATAAATTGCAAAGTTAGAAGTAAATTAAATATTCTTCATTCGCGAATTCTGACAGATGCTCGTTGGCACGTGTAATGTGTTGCCAAGTAAATATTAGGCAATTGGTTCGATTAGATTCGAATAAGCCGTTATCTCCTCGAATCCGTCGCTAACGATAATTGCGCACGTTGTTGCGACAATACATTCGATATTCTCCGTTATTCTCGCGTTATTCCACGTTCCCGAATTAAGAGATTCAACTCGCTCGATTGTTGGAATTCTAAATCACCGTAGCGACGTATTCGGTTTTAGGATCAAGCTTTTAGGTTAACACGTTCGCGGACAGTAAAGAGCTCATTAACACTAGATTGCCGGATGTTGGGTATATACCTATTTTGCCTGAAATAAGTCAATTTGATTCAAACATAAAAATTGAAGTTCAAACAAAAAATAAAACTTTATTTTTAAGAAAGTTTGTTCAAAACAATTTTTAAAATACTTTTTTCGCAGATTTTATTATTACACTTAGCACAAACGCCCTTACTTATATTCCTTTCACATGGTACTTGAGTCTTACAAAATCACAAGTGAGTCAAATTGACTCACTCCGGCAATCTAGTGTTAAGCTATCACTGAACACGAATACATTACTATGAAGATGCTAGCACGATCGCATGATAAATCACATTTCGCCATATTCGGTTATTAAGACCTAGCAAGAGTGAAATATTTAATTCTGGTGGAAATCAGGCAGAGTCAACATTTTCTGTTACCTCGTTTCTGCACCCATAAGTGATAAATGAAATTGCGTTATGAGGTCGACTACGTAAATGATCCAGAAATACATATTTTTGGAGCCAAATCCTTATGCAGTACATTTTTAATTAAAAGACTAACAAATAGGTGTTTAAACCTGTATAATTTATAAACAGACTTTCAGACCTTCCTGGTTGAAATAGATCAGTGGAACACTTTGGTATTATGCTTCCAAAACAGATAAATACATTACAATGCGACAGTATTAGCCTCAGAACAGAAAACAATTTTATACCATATCTCAATAATTATTACCTCATTACCTTCCTTCTCACCTTTTCGAAATCATTGAAAGCAACAATCCAAGGTTGAAGTCGAAAACGGATTACTCTGATTTACGGTTCTATCGATTGGAACAGATATTTATTTAATAGAGTTCATAGTGTAAATTAAAAAAGATAAAAGACAAAAATAGAAACAACTCAACATAGCTAACTCTAATTCACTCGATGCTCTCACTCCGTTTCTGTCAACAAGACTTTTATTTAACTACCTCACGCACGCTTCTCTTTCACTTTGACCATTAATCTTTTTCACTTGAAAAAGTGAGCTGTCACTTTTCAAAATTCCTCAGAGTGGTGTCAATTCAAGCACTTACTCGCCATTTACCACTCAGGTATTCATAATTAGTTTAAACAACCTGTCGTTCGCTCTTCGTTTGCTTGTTTTATCGCATTTCTACACTATCCTCTCTGTTTTTCTTGTTACTAGATTATCAATGAAGTGCTGTTCAATAACAATCAATTGTTTAATTCCCATCCTTCAAGAAGCAGTTATAATTATAATTTCCAACCAGATGTTCCGTTAAATTTCAGGAAACAAGGAATCGATTAGCTTCGATTCCATTATTACTCTATTATTACGAGATAACGTTCTATTAAACATAGTCATTAAGAATTCGATAATGTTTCCGATCAAATTTACTGCTTACCTCGTTTGAATAATTCAATGAACGCAGGGATAAAGCTTATAATAAATTAGAGAAGTTAATTTATTACAATACTACCTGTTGCCCACGTTTTTTTTTCATAGCAGTTGCTTCAAAATCGAGGAATTTTCAAACAAACTTTCATCCTTTACTTTACTCCCTTGGGGGTTGATTTCCCAAAAATGTTGTAACATAGATTTCTTTATTTCTAACCAAAAAGCTAAATACCAGTTTTCATAGTGCTTGCTTCAAAATCGGCTAATTTCCAAACTTTCATCCCTTATTTTATCCTCTTGGTGGTTGATTTTCCAAAACCGTTGAAATACCTATTCCTTTATTTCTAATCAAAAAGCTGAATACCAGTTTTCATAGTGCTTGCTTCAAAATCAGCGGATTTTCATACCACCTTTCAAGCCCCATTTAACCCCCTTAGGGGTGGAATATAAAAAATCCTTCCTTAGTGGGTGCCTAGGTCTAAAAGGAATCCATTGTCCAAATTTGATGTTTCTAGCTTCAGTAGTTTAGGCATTGCAATGATGAATCAGTCAGTCAGTCAGGACATGGCTTTTTATATGTATAGATTATGTTACACTTTGAAGGGTTGCAGTGGACAGGTTACTTTAATATCCAATATATTTTATCAATACAGGCACACTTTACATGATACTCAAACAACTTTTCAACCCCTATTTAACGTCCTAAGGGTGGGATACCAAAAAATTCTTCCTTAGTGGATGTCTACATTATAAAAGGAATTTGGATCATTGTCCAAATTTCATGTTTCTAGCTGTAATAGTTTAGGCTTTGCGATGATGAATCAGTCAGTCAGTCAGGACATGTCTTTTTATATGTATAGATTATGTTACACTTTGGAGGGTTGCAGTGGACAGGTTACTTTAATATCCAATATATTTTATCAATACAGGCACACTTTACATGATACTCAAACAACCTTTCAACCCCTATTTAACTTCCTAAGGGGTGGGATACCAAAAAATTCTTCCTTAGTGGGTGTCTATATTATAAAAGGAATTTGGATCATTGTCCAAATTTCATTTTTCTAGCTTAAGTAGTTTAGACTCTGTCTTTTTATACGTATAAATCCTTTAGTACTATTAAATTATGTTAATTAAAAGGTAACCGTTAAAATTCCTTTGTACATCTACAAACTGATTTAACACGTTCTACCCGGCGCATTTTTTTATGTCTCTATGATTAGCATGCACGACAAATGAATTTTGTTTATTTCCCTATGTATATTATTACTTTGTCCCTTCCCTGGTTTTTGAAATAAAATTATAAACATTTGTGGCCCACCAGGTAGAACGTGTTAATTATTTACAATTACCCAGGTATGGATCGCTAAATTTAGAAGTTTACTTTCCGCTGAGAACACGTTTAAAACAGAATAACATTGTAATATCTGTTATTCAGAAGTTTTCATTCATAATTATCGTTGTCGATAATTGCACCGTCAATCGGAGAACATTTTGAACGTAGGTAATGAAATTGTTGGAGTCGAGAATTGCGAATTTCATAACGCTCATTATTGGAGGAAACTGGGCAAGCGAACAGAGCAAGCCGCATGCCGGGCATTCATCTTAATGTCACGCAACGATCGATTTTCGAATTTACGGTTTTAAATCGAGTTAAACGGAGTTTGCGAAAAAAACAACGCCGCGCTCCATATTAACGAACTGAATAACGACGGATAATGGCGATCCTTGATATTAGACAGACCAGAAATTTAGCAAACTCGAAGGAAATTAACTTTTTGAATGTTATGGACGCATATACGCGTCTGGCGAAATCTACTACAATATTGTCTCTTTATGCGGCAGTTTGTTACTACTCTCTAATTGGCAGTCGCTATCCTGGTTCCTTGGAATATTCAGCATTCATATGCGTTTGTTTTTCGATCTTCTGCTTACTGTAACACAATCATTAATGTATGAGTAACAATAATGCTATTCCTGAAAAGCATTTCAACCTAAAGTATTTAACACTCAAAGGGTTAAACATGAATGACCACCGTAACATGCCACTGATATTTCCGATGTGCTAGTTCAAGGAATTTCTGAATAATCATCCTAGAAACCAACAATCCTCCATCCAACACAACGTATTATTTTGTTATATTTATTATTTATTTTATTATTTTATTATATTTATTATTATTTTATTATTTTATTATTTTATTATTTTATTATTTTATTATTTTATTATTTTATTATTTTATTATTTTATTATTTTATTATTTTATTTCTTTATATTTCTTTATATTTCTTTATTTTATTTATAAATGGACAGAAGCCCTTTATGTAATATGTATACGAAGAAAAAAATTATTCTTGCAATTTTTCACTTCTTTTTTAATAAAAGAAACCGTATAAAATTTTATTACAGACATTTTTTAAGAGGAAAAGCGTTTGTCTTTGATGTCTTGAGATTGAAACGTTCATTTAAGGTAATTTTAATTTGGTTGCTGAAAAAGTAGTTAAATAGTTAAATTTAAGGTAGTTTAATCTATTGAATACCAACACTTTCTTTTTAATTCAATTTTGAAGTAAACGCATATAACGTATGATTGGATTATTGAATCAACGTCGGAATTTATACCAAAAGGGAACGAAAATAGCTTTCCACAGGAATTTGTTCAATATTCCTAGTTGGAAACCATTATTTTGTGACTAATATTTTGTTATTTATTTAAATCTCTAAATAAAATGAAAGGTTTACATTCAGTAGAAATTAAAGAACGAGTTTCAGATAGAAAATATATTATATGTAGACGATCTATCCTGATTTTGTCTAATTTTGAGTGTGTAAAACGAATGGTGAATTTTGTGCGATAGATTTTTTCAGTTTAAACATTTCCTTATTATATACAATAGCGGACATGAGTCGAGAAGACAATATAAAGAATAGTACCGTGGTTTGCAAATATTGTTTATACATTAATTTATATTTTTACTAGAGTAGAATATTATTTATACAAATTTCGTTTATTGTGCTATTTTTTATAAATCAAATAATTTATTTTTGTTAACCCTTATATACAATAGCGAACATAAGCCGAGAAGACAATGTAAAGAATAGTACCATGGTTTGCAAATATTGTTTATACATCCATTTTTATTGTTACTAGAGTAGAATATTATTTATACAAATTTCGTTTATTGTGCTATTTTTTATAAATCAAATAATTTATTTTTGTCAACCCGTTGGCCTTAAACTTTTATCCACTACTGTAAATAGATACCTGCGGCTTCTTAAATAGCTCTAAGTTTATTTGCATTTTAAGTACGTTAACATGATTTAGTTAGAAAGTACAGGTTTGGGTCCTCCAGAAATTCAATTGTATCCTCAAGTGGTTCTATAATATCAGAATAGTGTTCATGGCATGCTTTTGCCTTTGTGATTCAAAACTTTTGCAATTATACAGTAGACGGTTAATTGTTATTTGATTATGGCAGCAGTTATAGTTAACTCGTTTTAGTGATCAAACAGCGGACTCAAAATCTATCAAGACATTTTTAATTCTGTTACCTTAAACTCTAGCATTCTTTTTTTTTATTAGAATTCTAAATTTAGTGTTTGTTATTAGCGTTTACTTTCATAAATTTATTCTTTTTTTTTATTAGAATTCTAAATTTAGTGTTTGTTATTAGCGTTTACTTTCATAAATTTATTCTTTTTTTTTATTAGAATTCTAAATTTAGTGTCTGTCATTAGCGTTTACTTTCATAAATTTATATCTCATTATACGTTGCTGTTAATTATCATATTATAGCAAGTGCAAAATGCAGATCTTGTTTATTAATTACACACTGTAAATGTTTGTATAGCAGCTTTGTGTAAAGAATTTATACAGTGACTCCAAAAAGTATTCGTACACTATTACAAAGAAATTTACCTAATCCTGAAATTCTGATTTCAATGAAACTTTATGTGTGTACAGAGCATAGTGTGTCCTGCGTGGAACAATTTTTTGGCGGCAAAGTATCTTTTAAGGGAGCTGATAACGGATCTCAAAGTTTCAATGATTCTTCACGCTTTGAATACCAGCTTTTCTGGATTTTTTCATGACAGGGCGATAGAGTATAAAAAATTAAACATTTTCTATTTGAAAGGTTTTGCTTCATCAAGTACCATTACAAAGTCATTTTTAAAAAATAAGAGAAAACTCAGAAACTTCAACGCTGATTTCACCTCTTTAAAATGACATTTAGATGAAAAGAAGAGATTAATTCATACGTATACTATTATAAGTTTTATGAAATACTTTTATCAGTCTTACAATTTCAGGGTTAAACTAATTTATTTGTGACGTAGTGTACGAATACTTTTTGAAGCCACTGTATGAATCAAAGTAAATTAAAATAATTCTTTTCTCTTAATTAGATATTGGCGTATGCATAATTTTTCCTTTTTACTGAGATTACTATGTGATAATTAATTGACAATGACTGTTTTTGCTGTGCTACGTATTTTCGTTCATTCAATTGTGCTCCATATTTTGCTTTATTCCTCCTTTATACCGATCTCTACGTGATCGATATATTTTTCTTACGGAATTCCAGTTACTGTTACGTTTTGATAAAAAACTTTGTTGCGCCAACATTTACTCTGTTACTGTTGATTATTCCTTATTCACTGTGTAGTCGAACTTCTGATACGGTAATATATTACCGAGGAATTCCCTCTTCGTGAATTACACGCTTTATTGCACAACGATCGGAAGAGGTTGCTAGTCATTTGAGCGTAATAAATCAACCTTTGCTTCGAAACTGTATTTGCTTCTATGTAAATAAGCAGAGACGAACGAATGGCTGTGCATGAATTCAAGACCACGAAACGAACAGTTTACAAGTGTCTACTTTTCATTTCAATTATGCACATTTACGTCATGAAAAGCGGTCGCTATTTATATCTACACCTGCCATTGCTTGCTTACCGCTCGGATATCCGTGGTTCATTTCGATATTGCATTGTTCTTGAGGGTTTTATGAACTTTTAAACAAAATTTATCCGCTTACACTCTTAACTTTTTGCGTTGCGAGCTATGCTCGAGCAGAAACGAGAGCATCGAAAGTATTCCGGTTCGATGTGATTAAATTGCAAGTGAAAATTCAACAGTTTTTACGTTAAACTGTAACGAAATCAGTTGCGTAATTTGTTATTCTTGTTTGTTAATTTTGTAGTTCAACACAGAACAATATGTATTTAATCTGAAGATGTATAGTGGCGAACAAAAGTTTAAGACCAAAGGGTTAAAGAAAATAAATAAATTAATTAATAAGAAGTAACAGTATAAATAAAATTTGTATTCTATGCTGTGCAATAAATAGTGTTTTACCATAATGACAATAAAAATGAATAGATAAACAATATCTGTGAACCATAAAATTATGTTTTACATTGTCCTTTCGTCTTAAACTTTTGTCTGCTACTGTACATTAATTAATTAATAAGAAGTAACAGAATCAATAAAATTTGTATTCTATGCTATACAATAAATAGTGTTTTACCATAATGACAATAAAAATGAATAGATAAACAATATTTGCAAACTATGAAATTATGTTTTATTTTGTCCTGTCGTCTTAAACTTTTGCCTGCTACTGTACATTAATTAATTAATAAGAAGTAACAGAATTAATAAAATTTGTATTCTATGCCAATCAATAAATAGTATTCTACCATAATGACAATAAAAATGACTAGATAAACAATATCTGTGAACCATAAAATTATGTTTTACATTGTCCTCTCGTCTTAAACTTTTGTCTGCTACTGTACATTAATTAATTAATAAGAAGTAACAGTATAAATAAAATTTGTATTCTATGCTATGCAATAAATAGTGTTCTACCATAATGACAATAAAAATGAATAGATAAACAATATTTGCGAACCATAAAATGATGTTTCACACTGTCCTGTCGTCTTAAACTTTTGTCCGCTACTGTATTTGATTTTTAGAATCAGTTTCTCATACTCTCTTTCTCTCTTATCTTACTTTTTTCTTTTATTCTCTATGATTCTCTCTCTCTCTCTCTCTCTCTCTCTCTGTGTCTCTCTGATGTGCTCTTTTCAACTCGCTCTACTGATTCTTTCATTTCAAGTAATTCATTTCGATTCCTTATATACACAACACAAACATAGTAGATACAATACCCACTATGGAACATATATACACCATAAACTATCTAACGATACACTAGACAAAGGATTCGCATGCGTCAAATTCACTCTCTCTCTCTTATACATAAAACCAACACTCACAATTCTTTCTCGTTGATCTGATTATTTAATCACTATTTCCTTTTTGTTAAAATCACTACTTGATATGCTTGCTTTCATGATTATTTATTATTTATTAAATCATACAAATGAGAAATTCGAAACTAGTTTGCACTTTTATTTCTTATTACTTGCATATCTGTTTATTACGATATTAATGAAGAGTGTAGTAAAAGTAGAGGTTAAGATTAAATGAATCATTTTCTGAAATGTTTACGTCTTTTATTTAAAGAAGTAGTAGTACAGTACTACAGTACTATACATGTTGTTTCATTTTAATCTCCCTAGGCAATCATCTCGAGAGATAATAAAGCAAAAGATAAAAAGTGTACAAAATATGTTTAACATGAACGAGTATACTTAATAACTTAACTGTAACACTTATTATTGAGTATAAGAAGAGTTGAAAATGCAAGGATAGAATCTATGCGCTGGTATAATTAATTTAACGTGTTCTGAAATAACAAAGGTATTTTGGAGAAAAGACCTAATTAATATTCTGAATATATTTTACATAATTTGAAGGGATATAGAATGCTTTAGACAAAATCATTGTGTAATTTGGTTGGAACTGACGCACGATTCATGGCGACTTATATAAGGGAGGAAGAAAAATAGGAGAGGGATGCCACCTTCTACGTTTGCCGGCAGCTGTCCTCCAACGGTTTGTCTTCGCTTATATTTTCCAAACGTTTCAATAAGTTTCCATTCTTGGAGAAATTTCACAGAGAAAAGCGATTTTTCTTCGTCTTATGGTAACCGGTCGGGGAAAAAGGAAGGATCACAGTAATGCGAAAGGATTTACTTTCTCCCTCAGAAAAGCATTTTAATTAGTTCTCCTTTTATCCGGGAGACAACTTAAAGGGAGTTCGATTTAAATGACGTCTCTGCTTTCGTTAAAGTGCGGCGGGACATTTGTAAGGGAACTACGTTCAGATGAAAGCAAGAAAAGAATACGAGATCATCAGTATTCATACAATGAGCAGCACTTGAGGATCGTTGAAAATGTTCAGCTATAGATTCTTTGATAAGAGAAAAATCGCGCTACGGCGAACAATAATTCATCGCTAACCATACGGTACGCTTTTATTCCAGTGAATATGTAGGAATGCGATCGAGTGGATGCGAGTTTGGGAAAGTCTGAAGAGTACTTGAGTTGGGCGATTGTCGTGCGAACGAAGAATGTTTGGGCTCGAATGTTTCTAAGGCGTGAAAGATGAGAACTTTGGAAAACAGTGTGACTGAAAAATTCTGGGTGGTCGTGACCGAATGCGTAGAGTGAGAAAGGTTGACAATTAGAATGAAAGGAAACGAGTGTTTGGAAGAATATATGACGGGGAAAATGCGACCATGAAGGCAGAAAGCTTTTGACTAACGTAGAAGAAAGGTTTGGTTGTGAACGTAGAAAGAGTGTTAAAGTTGCTAAGTTGTAAAGTCGTTTAACCAGTTAACTGTGATTGACGAGTATACTCGTCATGGAGAAGTGACACGATTTTGTGTGTTGACGAGTATACTCGTCATGCGTATAAAGCAGTGACCATTGGCTATTTAAATTGTAATCTTTGAGAAAAACAAAACATATTCTCAAATTTCAAGATGTTTAGAATATTTTGAGGCTAGGCCGGAATAAAACAAACGAATAAAAAATATAAATAATTTGAGATAAACTCATGCGCCCCCGCATGCACCGGCTGAAACAGCTTATTAGTTCACGTAACGAATTTATTATTGTGCGATGATAACGTTTTTTTAGATGTTAGCGTAGAAAGGACAAACGCAAAAGTGGGGAAGCTAACTTATTATAAGATTCCTTCAGGGATGGTCCGCCACAGGACGACAGGAATTTAAATTCTTATCTTTATATGTATTTAATTTTTTTTATGTTTTTCGTTTAATATGTATGTAATATATGTTTGTGTTAACCAAATGAGTAGATATTAGTAATGAAATTGTCAATTTTATATAATAAACCCATCTTTTTGATCCAATATTTTTAGAGCGACACTTACTCTGTGATTGACGAGTATACTCGTCATCGCACAATTTTCACGACACATATAAGTGCGCGCTTTAAAGAGGGGGCGCCACAGTTAACTGGTTAAGTTGTTTTGTTAAATTGTTCTAAATATACTTTTATTAATATTTTAATCGCTTCACTTTTATTTTTCACACCTGAATTCCATCTTCCGTTCTACATTTTATAGAACATTTCCTATAAATAGAACCGTTGGACGATATAAAATAGTATGTGTACATATATTTTGTAAGTGGTATTACTAGTGAGAAACTATTGTGTGTACTATTGGTTGTTATTGGTTATTGTGTGTACTATTGGTTAAGATTAAACTTTCACAAATTTATGTTCCTATAAAATTCATTATTTTTATTGTCGTTTCAAAAATGTGTAGTCTAAATTATTTGTGACTTTTAAAAAGCTGTACAATTTATAGAATATTATAGTTGTAAGAAAGATTTACGTTACGAGAACAAAAACTTGCGAAATATTTTGAAACAAAACAGTCGAGATATTATAATGATACAGTAGCGGACAAAAGTTTAAGACGACATGAACAATGTTGAACATATTTTATGGTTCGCAATCAATGATTATCTATTCATTTTTTTCGTCATTATGGTAGAACACTATTCCTACCGACACTTCACGTATACATATTCTTACCGCGACATTCCCACGTAAGACAGACTACAAATTTTTCTCAGAAAATAAACAATGAAGAAAGAAGTGAATATTGAAAAATGTATTATACGTATATTTGAGGAAAAATCTAAAGTTTAAAGGCGATTCAATTACATTGTGTTGTATTCCCGGTGAGAAGAAATACCGTAACACGAGGTTTATTTAAAAAGTTTATTCTTAAGAGTGAGGTCGAGCGGGGACTGTCGTGGACTGAACTCTAAGTGCTGGTGATCTGGAATCTGGTACCTTTAAATGTTAGGAAAAGTAGAGTGGTAGGGATGAGATAGGATGAGGAAAATTTGGAGTTCAAGGGGTACGGATGAGTTAGCGGCCAAAGGACGTGGATGAGTCAGTAGAAAGTGAGGGTTCAAGCAGTACAATGTTTGGAATAGGATGACTATTGGACGGATGACTGTTGCGATAGGATAGTTGATAGGAAGGAACGATAGGAATCCAACAATTGTATCTATAAAATTCTAATCGAAATTTAAAAAACGGTCAGTTGACCGGTTGTGGTAGGAATAGTATTAATTGTATTTTTTCATAGTCAACTTCACACTTAAGCCGCATGTTCATTATATATTTTGACAGCATACATAGCAAGGCTTGCTTGTGAAAAGTTTCGATTGATTCTACCCAGTAGTTTTTGGTTGGTGCCCTATCAAATATGGAAAGTAAAAAGCAACATTTTCGGGATATTTTCACTTGTCTACTATCGAAAAGGTAAAAATGCTGTTCAAGCAATGAAAAAAATTATCCGTTGTGTATGGAGAAGATGTATTGACAGAACCCTAGTGCCAAAACTGGTTTACAAAATTTCGATCCGGCAATTTTGATGTTGAAGATGCGCCACGTTCTGGAAGGCCAATTAAGGCTGATGAAGACACAATAATGGCATTAATTGATACAAATCGGCGAATAACAATTCGTAAGATCGTTAAGAGATTAAATTTATCGAATTCGACCGTTCATGATCATTTAAAACGGCTAGGTTTAATTTCAAAACTCGACGTATCGTAAAAAAAAACGAAATTACTTTCCGAACAACCTAATATATTGAGATCATTTGAAAACGTGTTGACGGAAGATCAACACAATATGCATTATTCAATATGTTACAAAAAAATCTGATCGATTACTTTGCTGTAAAATCGGATATTTTGTAAAAATTATTTTTTTACTATAACAATTTTAATTAATTTTATTAATTATTATAAATATTTTATTTAACATGCCTTTTTAGGTGGCGTTTCTTTTCAATTTAATACCAGTATAGTAGATATGTGTCGTAAAATTCAAGTAAAAAGTATTTGTTGTGTTTCTTTTAAATTAATAAATACATGCAACCAAAAAGTAAATGAAAGATCGAAGCTTCTGAACGATTAATCAAAATATTTCTTTTGCATTTCAATTCAAATCGATATTCTTTGGTTCTATTAAAGCTTTACTGGGGACGGGAAGTTTTTTCAAAAATAGCAGTAGCTTACTATCATAACAGTTAGATCGAATCGATGTTTGAAAGGGATGAATACGCATATTGTTACTTTGTATTTTTCCATTTTTATAAACCGATGTAACAGTTACGATGTTTGCAAATATATTTTACTAATTGAATGATAATAAAGATTTGTAGAAGAATTTAATAGAAAATTAAACAAATTAAATACCTACATCAAAAGCAATATTTAGAGAGATTTTGATGCTGAATTCGTAGAACAACTTTCTTTATCTGCTGACGTTTACGGGGTGAGGTACGGGGTGAAAACAGCCCCCAAAATGGAGGGTGCGAAATTTATTCTGACAAGAATTTCAGAAGTTATTAGAGATATGGAAGTGATATAAAAGTTACAGGTTTTTGTATTTTTGAAAGAAATTTGCCAGAGTAAACAAATTTTAAAAAGTCCGTTTGTTTAAATAATGTGTTACGCTTGCCTATATGTGCAGACTACACATCTAAGTGCAAAATATAAATAAATAAAAATGTCTTTTTTTTTCAAAATGAAGTAGTAATTGTCTTTGAAATTCCCATACAGATATTTAGTGTAAAGATTGACAGATGTAAAGATTTTAAAATCAAGAAGAAATTTCAGAATATTGTTATTGCTTCATTCGTAAATATGAAAAATTAAAAATTGCTATTCTTCTTTCTTCTTATATAAACGGTTGCTTGCACATAACAATAAATTTGTTTTTTGATTAAAAAATTTGATTACGAACTTCTTGTTCTGGAAATAGCATATTTCCAATTAACGAATAGGCATATTAATGCTTATGAGGATTAGAATGTATAATAATAATAAACTAAAATTAAAATACCACAATCGTTTACGCTCAACATGTTTAAAATAACGTAGGAATTAAATCAGTGAGTTTCTGGAAATGTGGGTACGACGGGAGATATTCTGCTTAGTAATTTCGACCATTCCTCTCATCAGGAACTTCTGTTTGGAGGAACAGCTTTCCGTATAGTTTCGACCCTCCTTTCAGCGTGGATCGCATTTACCGAATGTCAATCACAACATTCTTCCATTTAGTTCTTACTCGGCATCCAGAGAATAGAGAAAAACGACGGGATAAAGGGAAGAGAAGCAACCACTTCTTCCTCCGAATAGGAAAGCCGATAGTGGTACACACCGATTAACAATTTAACAGAGACAACGATAAATATTCTCGTTGTTGTCCTATATCTTCTCTTAGTCGTTTCATGAAAAAAAATACACTCCATTGTGGGAAAAGATAATGTGTAAAGTATTTATGTACCATTTTTGTTATAAGGTATAATTGTTCACCTCACATAAAAATGTTAAATCTTTTGCTACAAATATATCAGATTATTTTATAAATGAATTTAAAGATATTCGCTAATACTTCAATTTTTTTGTTGATATTTAAGAAATATTTAATCCAAGAATTATACGTTATATTAAGAAACACTGTTTAAATTAACGTAATTAATATTTTATGTATTTTATCGATTTTTTATTATTGATCAGTCAATTTTTAATAATTCTGAGCATCTCTTCCTTTGTTTTAATTTCCTTTCGAATCATTAGAATCATTTTAAATAAATACAGAACTAGATTAAGGTTCGATTTACTTCAGAAATTTTATAAAATTTGTATATTTTTTAGATACTGGTCTATTACTTAACTGTTTAAAAACATAATCCAGGTTAATTCTGTTTTCATGCAAACGTACAATTTTTATTTTTCCGCATTCTCATATAATAAGTAGTTAATTTGAACGAAGGAAACTCGAGTCTTTTGAAATCTAGCTTTTCCTAAATTTAAGCACTTTCGATACCACTTCTAGAATATTTCTGTGTTGATAGTAAAAGATTCAGAATCTTTTGTTAGGATTTCTTAAAAACATTCGATCTTTGAATGATTAAATGGCGTCAGCTATGCGAACACACAATCTCAGTTTCTTTTTAGAAGTCAGCATTGCCAATATATATTATATTTCGAAAATCATTATCAAATTCTTGTGTCCAAATTTGTAGATACCAATGTGATACATTAAAAACGATGGCTTGCTAGGATTTATAAATCGCTTTAAATGAGAGCCAACCTATTGATTAGACGATGCAATCGAAATTTACGATGCGCAGAACAATAAGCGTAGAGCACGCGCTTACATATTGTAACACAAGAGAATAAAGTTTCTGATTGTTTCTTTTGTTGTTATAACAAAAACAACTATCATTTTTCTGTGAAAAGATGTTCATATTCATCGATAACTGCAGCAAAGAAAATATCGTACATATTTTTTTAAAACTCATCTCACTGTCTGTTTGTTAAACGTTAAGGCTACACAGCAGACTATGATTATTGTTCCTAAAATTTATTTTGATTGCCTATTTTGCAAATTTTGCCATAATTAATATCTATGATATTTTAAATAGATTGGTGCAGAAGTTCCTATTAAAATGGCTTATTGATTAATGGCTATTGATTAATGAATTCTAACCATAATTGTGAAGTTACCTAGTTAAGTTTTTTCATTGATGTATGTTTGAATACTCCTATTTACAATGTTTTCGCCATTTTTATGATTTTAGTGTGCAGTGGTATATTTTACCATTAGGAGATCCTAGATAAAAAGAATCCTTCAAATTCTTCATATTTGAAAATATAAAAGATAATTTCTTATCCATCACTGAAAAATTTTCATTAATGAACCTCGTACTTCCTCTTGAAATATTATTTGAAATAGTATAAATAAATAAATAAATACACACAGTACCGTAACTTTTATTTATATATTTAATTTCACTAAGAAATTTGTTGTTATAAATTTTGTATAAATAATACAAATACTAAAACGTTCGAACAAAATCTTAGTATCTTATTTTCGAAAATTTGAAGGCTTCAATTTAAACGAGTTCTGAAGTGGTAAACCTAGTTAAATACCTAGAAACAAAATCAATTCACATGAATCATAGTTTTCATGTCGGAGATAAAATTAAAAATTATTTATTGTTTAAAGTTTTTTTTTCCACAGGAATTTAACGTCACGTCAACTAGGTTATTAGCCACGATTATTATGTTTTTATTAGCTTTTAACGAAAAGTTTTAACGAAATTAATTAGTTCAGTGTTATATCATATTCTGAACAACACGATACATGAATATTCAGTTCATAACTATTCTGCTTGTACTGTAGAAAGAAATACATTTTTTAATTTGTTAATTTTTAATCAAAATTTTATGATTTCGCAGGTAATGAAAGATTCCTTTGTGAAAGGTATTAATTTCAATATCAAGTAAATCCAGTTTACTTTCAATAATGTCCTCACACACCATTATTTATACCGGAAAAGTATGTTAACTTTGTATTTAATATTCAAACGAAGAACTCATACGTTGTCACTAATACGAAAGTTCATATAAATTATAAATTACAAATTGGATTAAAATTTATAATTAAATGAAGAATTAAATTATCAAATTATATTTTAAAAGTAGAAACATTCATTTCCTTCGCTTTTTATCGACGAATTATTTTACCTATAAATTTAATTTATTTTATTTACAAATTCGTGTTCTGATAATATAATTAATATTCATGAATTTTTAAATTGAAAACTTTGTTGATGTCGAAATTTATTATACACCGAAGATCGCCAATACATAATGCATGCATTAATCGGCAAACAGATATTATTATCGCGTAATTATTATTCCGAATTTCTCCTCGTTGCATAATCAATCGTGAAAACAAAACGTTTCACGCTTGAACTCTCTCCCTTTATATCACTTCCCCGTCAATAAAAGAATTATGTCGACAAACTGTTGCACTCTGCAATTCCGAAGTGCCTGTAGTCGCAGTGTATGCTTTTCCACCGAGCAGCTTATTCAGATTCAACTTTTAGATTTCACAGCTGTGAAACGGGAGACAAAGCTGCTGGAAGAATACGTGACAAACTCGCGAAGATGATCCTCGACAAACGGAAACGTCGAAGAGATAAATCGTTAAAAGGTCTTCCGTTAAACGCTCTGCTAATATTTGTCTTTATTTGCTCGATTAATTGACAGTAAATTCGCTTTTAATCTGCCACACGTTTATCATTGTCCCACTCTCATTACTCTCCCTTTTACACGTTTCACTATTGTCCCCACAATAGCCACACACACACGCACACATACACCTACACATACTGTTTCTCCTCTATCTCATTCCTGCTTGCTTTCATTCTGTCTCTCCCTTCTTCCATGCACTCACATGTTCTTGCACGCGTATACATAGATTGAACAGCATTCCGCTGTGAATGAGCTATTGTTCGTATTAAATCGTTCCAATGGATTCTCCAGGTTTATAAGTATCGAGAGAGTAACATTACAAAGCGCGGATCGGTGTCCTTTTAGGCGTGCAGTTATGTTCGCGTGGGATGAATGCATCGTGTACGCAATGCAATTGCATTCCTCCCAACACATCTATGCATGGATGCACGCATGTACGCGTGTGTACGTGTGCATGCGTGCGTGCGTGCGTGCGTTACAAGATGCATGTATTTTGCGTTGGTGTCGCGTTTTCTGGGTCACCCTCTCCATTATCAAAGAATTCAGGTCTCACCGAGATATACGCAGAATGAACATAAACTCGTTTTTTAAACGAACGAAGAATCTCATTCTCGGGCGTTACGTGTAAGCGATTAAGGAAGGCTATTCGTCACGCGAAGGTTGACCCTTAACGAGACCGAGAGGAATGGAAGATATAAATTCGAGACTGGGACATAGTTGAATGAAAGTTGAATGATTAAGCGGTATTTGTATTAATCCAAGGTTGGATTATAAAGTATATAGAGTAGGAGCCAAAAGTTTGGAATCTTAATGAGATCTAAAGAAATAGAAGATATAAATTCGAGAATGGGACATAGTTCAATGAAAATTAAATGATTTAGCAATGTTTGCATTAATCATAGGTTGGACTATTAAGTATATACAGCAGGAGTCAAGAATTTGGAATCTTAATAAGACTGAGAGGAATAGAAGATATAAATTCTAGAATGGGGCATAGTTTAATGAAAGTTGAATGATTAAACAATGTTTGCATTAATCCAAGGTTGGATTATAAAGTATATAGAGTAGGAGCCAAAAGTTTGGAATCTTAATGAGATCTAAAGAAATAGAAGATATAAATTCGAGAATGGGACATAGTTCAATGAAAATTAAATGATTTAGCAATGTTTGCATTAATCATAGGTTGGACTATTAAGTATATACAGCAGGAGTCAAGAATTTGGAATCTTAATAAGACTGAGAGGAATAGAAGATATAAATTCTAGAATGGGGCATAGTTTAATGAAAGTTGAATGATTAAACAATGTTTGCATTAATCCAAGGTTGGATTATAAAGTATATAGAGTAGGAGTCAAAAATTTGGAATCTAATAACACTGAGAGGAATAGAAGATATAAATTCAAGGATGGGACATAGTTTAATGAAAGTTGAATGATTAAGCAGTATTTGTATTAATCTAACATCGAACTATTAAGTATACACGGTAGGGGCCAAAAGTTTGGAACTTTAATGAGACCGAAAGAAGTAAAAGATATAAATTCGAGGATGGGAATAGTTTAATGAAAGTTGAATGATTTAAACAATGTTTGCATTAATCCAAGGTTGGATTATAAAGTATATAGAGTAAGAGCCAAAAGTTTGGAACCTTAATGAGATCTAAAGAAATAGAAGATATAAATTCGAGAATGGGACATAGTTCAATGAAAATTAAATTGATTTAGCAATGTTTGCATTAATCATAGGTTGGACTATTAAGTATATACAGTTGGAGTCAAGAATTTGGAATCTTAATAAGACTGAGAGGAATAGAAGATATAAATTCGAGGATGGGGACATAGTTTAATGAAAGTTGAATGATGAAGCAGTATTTGTATTAATCCACATCGAAATATTAAGTATACACGGTAGGGGTCAAAAGTTTAGAACTTTAATAAGACTGGAGAAGTAGAAGATATAAATTCGAGAATGGCAGGTACACTCAATGAAATGAAAGTGAATGATTAAGTAATGTTTTGCATTAATCGTAGGTTGGACTATTAAATATATACAATAGGAGCCAAAAATTTGGAATCTTAATAAGATCAAGAGAAATAGAAAATATAAAATTCTAGAATGGGGAATAGTTTAAGACAGTTGATTGATTAAACATGTTTGCATTTAATCCAAGGTTGGATTATAAAGTATATAGAGTAGGAGCCAAAAGTTGGAACCTTAATGAGATCTAAAGGAATAAAAGATATAAATTCAAGACTGGGATATAGTTAAATGAAAGTTGAGGATGATTAAGCAGTATTTGTATTAATCCACATCGAACTATTAAGTATACACATAGGGGCTAAACGTTGGAACTTTAATGAGACCGAAAGAACTAAAGAGAATAAATTCAAGACTGGGATATAGTTAAATGAAAGTTGAATGATTAGCAATGTTTGCATTAATCCAAGGTCGGATTATTAAGGATATACAGTAGGAGCCAAAAATTTAGAACCGTTTCTCGATTAGCTTTCATATCAAATTCACCGTTAATTTTTTTTTATTGTCAATTTCGCAGTAACATTATGAACACTGGTATTTGTTTACAAGTACTTGTAATTATGATGGATGTTCCAGGATAAGTGGTGTAAATGGACAGTGGATAAAAAAATGAGTAGTAAAATTTTTCCGTACAATGTTCAATTTTCATTAATCAGATTTGAACGTTTATCGGATACGTCTGATCAATTTAAACCGAATATTACTTGTTTTTGTTGAGAACAATTAATGTGAATAGTTGGTATGAATGTGGTGTATGAAAGTATGTTGGTAAGAATGAGTGTGTTCTGAACGATTGCTGTATGGTATGAACGTCACTTCGTTTTTTGAGATCTGAGAGAGAAAGTAAGTAAGAAAGACAAAACGAAAGTAAAATTAAAATTGCATAAAATCAATATAAAAGATAAGAAGAAAACGTTATTGTAATTATTAATTAAATCTATGTTACTATTATTATTAAATATTAAAATCTAAAAGGCTTTCATTTCTCCATTAAAACTAAAAATATTGTCTCTGACCACGTCAAAATCCAACAGCTTTTATTACATTTCATAGTTATAACTAGATCGCGAATGTTTATACAGATGTAACATATAATATCAAAACACGCGAAATATTTGAAAAATATATGCATGTAAGATTTATTTATTGTAGTTTAAAATACAATAAGTTGCAATAGCTGTTTCCAAATTTTACAATGAAAATGATTTCTTTATATCAAATGACGTTGTAAGAGCGTATTTATATTTACACTAATATTGTTGTTGAATTTGTTCTGATTTTTCGCAATTTACCCCTTTAAAAATGTTACTAATTTTGGATAATGCAAAGAAGTTACGATTTTCTTTTACGTTTCATTCGTTTGTCGCACGTATTACACTAAATTTTACCCCCTTTTGGAATAAGATAATCATCTCTGAGAGCTCTAATCCAGCTGGAGACTTTTACACATGAAAATGATTTCTTTATATCAAATGACGTTGTAAGAGCATATTTATATTTACACTAATACTGTTGTTGAATTTGTTCAGATTTTTCGCAATTTACCCCTTTCAAAATTTTGGATAATTTTCTTTTACGTGTTATTTATTTATTGCACGTATTACACCAAATTTTATCTTCTTTTCAAGTAAGACAATCATCTCTGCAATCACGTTTGCGGTTTTTCGCTTCACTCATCATTCCAATATTTCAATTTTTAATTCCTGGTACTTCGTTGTGACCGTAATCGATCGATTCGTGTAACTGAATTATAGAAGCCACTCACGATGCTATACTGGGCCAGAGCAACGTCAAAACAGAGGCAGTGATTTGAATTTTTTGAATTCTGAGCAAATAAGGTGACAACAGCAGTGCAATCAACGTAGTTCAGTCTGTGAGGTTTATCTGTTTCGCTTACTTTTGCTCGATAAATTATTAATCGAACATGCACGTATGCAAAACCTATGCATTTATGCAAAATATATTCACCTATGCAAACCATATGCAATATGCAAAATATGGAAAGTAAAAGATGTACTCCAAGAATTCCCTAATAACAAAATACATTTCTATTCAAATATCACAGCTATGGATACCTCTTATAAAAATATGCATTTGCATAAACGTTCGCGATCTGGTTATAACTAATACAAAAACAAAATGTACACAGCTTAAGTAAAACTGTTAAAACAGATAAAGTATTATATAAATAGTTAAATAAAAGCATTTTACAAATAAAAGATCATACGAGCAAATTTTATATTACTTTCAATTTATTCTTGTATATAAAATAATTTATTTATTTCTTGTTCCGTTAATCCTGGAATACTTTGCATATTCTACTTAAAATAACTTATAAAAGTATTTACGTTAATAAAATACATATTGTGTTATAAATTCTATTTTGATAAAAACGATCAAGTGAATTAACATTAGAACTATCGACCATTACAGTGCAGAACAAATTAATAATTACATGAAAAAATATCGAATACACAGAAAACAAACCTTTATTTATACCTTCTGCAGAAAATCATAGTAAATTTTGGAAGCTTTACCATAGTGAACTTATGAGGTTATTATGAATAATCACCAATTGATCATTTTGACTGCTGTAATAGTTTTAGTATTAATGCACCTTTAACACTAGAACTACCAATAATTATAGTGTACTTATTTGCATGGAAGAGATCAAATTGAAAATTACATGAAAAGATATCGAATACACAGAAAACAAATCTTTATTTATACCTTCTGCAGAAAATCATAGTAAATTTTGGAAGCTTTACCACAGTGAA
>JAOPTO010000594.1:0-137875 GCA_033822845.1 Tetrapedia diversipes | reverse complement strand
AAAAGGCAATATAAGGCGTAGATATAACGTTTCACGTCCTTCAAACAGATGTTCTCCAGGCACAGGATCATGTAATTAGGCAAACTGCAGTACTTGACCTAGATATAACAGACCACCACCTTCGTACTCATTTTCTGCAGATTGGAAAGCATGGATTCAGGCAAACCGCAATACCAGACCTAGATATAACGTGCCACCTGCTTCATACTCATGTTCTGCCTACGGGAAAGCGCGGATTAATGCGAAATGCAGTACAAGGAATCGATATACCGTTCTACGTCCTTCAAGCAGATGTTCACTAGGCACAGGATCGTGTATTTAGGCAAACCGCAGTACTAGACATAGATATAACGGACCACCTCCTTCGTACTCATGTTCTGCAGATGGGAAGGCATGGATTCAAGCAAACCGCACTACTAGACATAGATATAACGTGCCACCTGCTTCATACTCATGTTCTTCCTATAGGAAAGCATGGATTCATGCAAAAGGCAGTATAAGGCATAGATATACCGTGCTACGTCCTTCAAGCATATGTTCTCCGGGCACAGGACCATGTAATTAGGCAAACTGCAGTACTTGACCTGGATATAACGGACCACCTCCTTCGTACTCATGTTCTGCAGATTGGAAATCATGGATTCAAGCAAACCCCACTCCTAGACTTAGATATAACGTGCCACCTGCTTCATACTCATGTTCTTCCTATAGCAAAGCGTGGATTCACGCAAAAGGCAATATACGGCGTAGATATAACGTGACACATCCTTCAAGCAGATGTTCTCCAGCACAGGATCGTGTAATTAGGCAAACTGCAGTACTAGACCTAGATATAACGGACCACCTCCTTCGTACTCATGTTCTGCAGGTGGGAAAGCATCGATTCAGGCAAACCCCACTCCTAGACTTAGATATAACGTGCCACCTGCTTCATACTCATGTTCTGCCTGTGGGAAAGTGCGTATTCATGCAAAAGGCAGTATAAGGTATAGGTATACCGTGCTACGTCTTTCTAGGAGATGTTCTCTTGGCACAGGATCGTGTATTTAGGGAAACTGAACTACTAGACATGGATATAACGGACCACCTCCTTCGTACTCATGTTCTGCAGATGGGAAAGCATGGATTCAAGCAATCCCCACTCCTAGACTTAGATATAACGTGCCACCTGCTTCATACTCATGTTCTTCCTATGGGAAAGCGTGGATTCGTGCAATATGCAATATAAGGCGTAGATATAACGTTTCACGTCTTTCAAACAGATGTTCTCCAGGCACAGGATCATATAAATAGGCAAACTGCAGTACTAGACCCAGATATAACGGACCACCTCCTTCGTACTCATGTTCTGCAGATTGGAAAGCATGGATTCAAGCAAACCGCACTACCAGACTTAGATATAACGTGCCACCTGCTTCGTACTCATGTTCTTCCTATGGGAAAGCGTGGATTCATGCAAAAGGCAATATAAGGCGTAGATATGACATTTCACGTCCTTCAAACAGATGTTCTCCAGGCACTGGATCGTGTAATTAGGCAAACCGCTGTACTAGACTTAGATATAACGGACCACCTCCTACGTACTCATGTTCTGCAGATTGGATATCATGGATTCAGGCATAGCGCACTACTAGACCTAGATATAACGTGCCACCAGCTTCATACTTATATTCTGCCTGCGGGACAGCGCGGATTAATGCGAAATGCAGTAAGGCATAGATATACCGTGCTACGTCCTTCAAGCAGATGTTCTCCGGGAACAGGATCATGTAATTTGGCGAACTGCAGTACTTGACCTAGATATAACGGACCACCTCCTTCGTACTCATGTTCTGCAGATTGAAAGCATGGATTCAGGCAAACCGCAATACTAGACCTAGATATAGAGTGCCACCTGCTTCATACTCATGTTCTGCCTATGGGAAAGCGCGGATTCATGCAAAAGGCAGTATAAGGCATAGATATACCGTGCTACGTCCTTCAAGCAGATGTTCTCCAGGCACAGGATCATGTAATTAGACAAACTGCAGTACTATGACCTAGATATAACGGACCACCTCCTTCGTACTCATGTTCTGCAGATTGGAAAGCATGGATTCAGGCAAACCGCACTACTAGACTAGATATAACGTGCCACCTGCTTCATACTCATGTTCTTCCTATGGGAAAGCGTGGATTCATGCAAAAGGCAATATAAGGCGTAGATATAACGTGCCACGTCCTTCAAAGCAGATGTTCTCCAGGCACAGGATCATGTAATTAGGCAAACTGCAGTACTTGACCTAGATATAACGGACCACCTCCTTCGTACTCATTTCTGCAGATTGGAAAGCATGGATTCAGGCAAACCGCAATACTAGACCTAGATATAACGTGCCACCTGCTTCATACTCATGTTCTGCCTATGGGAAAGCGCGGATTCATGCAAAAGGCAGTATAAGGCATAGATATACCGTGCTACGTCCTTCAAGCAGATGTTCTCCAGGCACAGGATCGTGTAATTAGCAAACTGCAGTACTAGACATAGATATAACGGACCACCTCCTTCGTACTCATGTTCTGCAGATGGAAAGCATGGATTCAGGCAAACCGCCATGCTAGACTAGATATAACGTGCCACCTGCTTCATACTCATGTTCTGCCTATGGGAAAGCGCGGATTCATGCAAAAGACAGTATAAGGCATATATATACCGTGCTACGTCTTTCAAGCAGATGTCCTCCAGGCACAGGATCGTGTAATTAGGCAAACTGCAGTACTAGATCTAGATATAACGGACCACCTCCTTCGTACTCATGTTCTGCATGTGGGAAAGCATGGATTGAAGCAAACCGCACTCCTAGACTTAGATATTACGTGCCACCTGTTTCATACTCATGTTCTTCCTATGGGAAAGCGTGGATTCATGCAAAAGGCAATATAAGGCGTACATATAACTTACCACATCCTTGAAACAGATGTTCTCCTGGCACAGGGTCTTGTATTTTGGCAAACCGCAGTACTAAACATAGACATAACGGACCACTTCCTTCGTACTCATGTTCTGCAGATTGGATATCATGGATTCAGGCAAACCGCACTACTAGACCTAGATATAACGTGCCACCTGCTTCATACTTATATTCTGCCTACGGGAAAGCGCGGATTAACGCAAAATGCAGAACAGGGCATCGATATACCATTCTACGTCCATCAAGCAGATGTTCACGCGGCACAGGATCGTGTATTTAGGCAAACCACAGTACTAGACGTAGATATAATGCACCACCACATTCATCCTCGTTTCTACAGATGGGAAAGCATGGTTTCAGGCAAACCGAACTACTAGAACTAGATGTAACGTGCCATCTGCTTCATACTCATGTTCTGCGTATGGAAAAGCGCGGATTCATGCAAAAGGCAATATAAGGCTTAGATATAACGTGCCACGTTCTTCAAGCAGATGTTCTCCAGGCACAGGATCATGTAATTCGGCAAACTGCAGTACTTGACATAGATATAACCGACCACCTCCTTCGTACTCATGTTCTGCAGATTGGAAAGCATGGATTCAGGCAAACCGCAATACTAGACCTAGATATAAAGTGCCACCTGCTTCATACTTATGATCTGCCTACGGGAAAGCGCGGATTAATGCAGAATGCAGTACAGGGCATCGATATACAATTCTCCGTCCTTCAAGCAGATGTTCAACAGGCACAGGATCGTGTATTTAGGCAAACTGCAGTACTAGACATAGATATAACGGACCACCTGCTTCGTACTCATGTTCTGCAGATGGCAAGGCATGGATTCAAGCAAACCGCACTACTAGACTTAGATATAACGTACCACATGCTTCATACTTATGATCTGCCTACGGGAAAGCGCGGATTAATGCAAAATATAGTACAGGGCATCGATATACAATTCTCCGTCCTTCAAGCAGATGTTCTCCAGGCACAGGATCGTGTAATTAGGCAAACTGCAGTAATAGATCTAGATATAACGGACCATCTTCTTGGAACTCATGTTCTGCAGATTGGAAAGCGTGGATTCAGGCAAACCGCACTACTGGACCTAGATACAACGTGCCACCTGCTTCATACTCATGTTCTTCCTATGGGAAAGCGTGGATTCATGCAAAATGCAATATAAGGCGTAGATATAACGTTTCACGTCCTTCAAACAGATGTTCTCCAGGCACAGGATCATGTAATTAAGCAAACTGCAGTACTCGACCTTGATATAACTGACCACCACCTTCGTAACCATGTTCTGCAGATTGGATATCGTGGATTCAGGCAAACCGCACTACTAGACCTAGATATAACGTGCCACCTGCTTCATACTCATGTTGTGCCTATGGGAAAGCGCGGATTCATGCAAAAGGCAGAATAAGGCATAGATATAAGGTGCCACGTCCTTCAAACTGATGTTATCCTGGCACAGGAGCGTGTATTTAGGCAGGACGTAGAACGTATATCGATTCTTTGTACTGCATTTTACATTAATCCGCGCTCTCCCGTAGGCAGAACATAAGTATGATGCAGGGGGTACGTTATATCTAGGTCCAATAGTGCGGTGTGCCTGAATCCACGCTTTCCAATCTGCAGAACATGAGTACGAAGGAGGTGGTCCGTTATAGTAAGGTCTAGTACTGCAGTTTGCCTAATTACACGATCCTGTGCCTGGAGAACATCTGCTTCAAGGACGTGGCACGTTATATCTAAGCCTTATATTGCCTTTTGCATGAATCCACTCTTTCCCATAGGCAGGACATGAGTATGAAGCAGGAGATACGTTATATCTAAGTCTAATTGTGCGGTTTGCTTGAATCCATGCCTTCCCATCTGCAGAACATGAGTACGAAAGAGGTGGTCCGTTATATCTATGTCTAGCACTGCGGTCTGCCTAAATACACGTTCCTGTGCATAGTGAACATCTGCTTGAAGGACGGTGAACGGTATATCGATGCACTGTACTGCATTTTGCATTAATCCGCGGTTTCCTGTATGCAGAACATAAGTATGAAGCAGGTGGCACGTTATATCTAGGTCTAGTATTGCGGTTTGCCTGAATCCATGATATCCAATCTGCAGAACATGAGTACGAAGGAGGAGGTCTGTTATATCTATGTCTAGTAGTGCGGTTTGCCTGAATCCATGATATCCAATCTGCAGAACATGAGTACGAAGGAGGTGGTCCGTTATATCTAGGTCTAGTACTGTGGTTTGCCTAAATACACGATCCTGTGCCTGGTGAACATCTGCTTGAAGGAAGTAGAATGGTATATCGCTGCCTTGTACTGCATTTTGCATTAATCCGCGCTTTCCCGTAGGCAGAACATAAGTATGAAGTAGGTAGCACGTTATATCTACGTCTAGTAGTGCGGTTTGCATGAACGCATGATATCCAATCTGCAGAACATTAAAATGAAGCAGGTGGCACGTTATATCTAGGCCTATTAGTGCGGTTTACCTGAATCCATGATATCCAATTTGCAGAACATGAGTACGAAGGAGGTGGTCGTATACCTATGTCTAGTACTGCGGCCTAAATGCAGATTCTCTGCCTGGTGAACATCTGCTTGAAGGACGTGAACGTTATATCTACGCCTTATATTGCCTTTTGCATGAATCCACGCTTTCCCATAGGAAGAACATGAGTATGAAGCAGGTGGCACGTTATATCTAAGTCTAGTAGTGCGGTTTGCTTGAATCCATGCCTTCCCATCTGCAGAACATGAGTACGAAGGAGGTGGTCCGTTATATCTATGTCTAGTACTGCGGTTTGCCTAATTACACGATCCTGTGCCTGGAGAACATCTGCTTGAAGGACGTAGAACGGTATATCTATGCCCTGTACTGCATTTTGCATTAATCCGCGCTTTCCCGTAGGCAGAACATGAGTATGAAGCAGGTGGCACGTTATATCTAGGTCTAGTAGTGCGGTTTGCCTGAATCCATGATTCCAATCTGCAGAACATGAGTACGAAGGAGGTGGTCCGTTATATCTAGGTCAAGTACTGCAGTTTGCCTAATTACATGATCCTGTGCCTGGAGAACATCTGCTTGAAGGACGTAGAACGGTATATCGATGCCTTATACTGCCTTTTGCATGAATCCGCGCTTTCCCATAGGCAGAACATGAGTATGAAGCAGGTGGCACGTTATATCTAGGTCTAGTAGTGCGGTTTGCCTGAATCCATGCTTTCCAATCTGCAGAACATGAGTACGAAGGAGGTGGTCCGTTATATCTAGGTCTAGTACTGCAGTTTGCCTAAATACACGATCCTGTGCCAGGAGAACATCTGCTTGAAGGACGTAGAAACGTTATATCTACGCCTTATATTGCCTTTTGCATGAATCCACGCTTTCCCATAGGAAGAACATGAGTATGAAGCAGGT
Source organism: Tetrapedia diversipes (assembly GCA_033822845.1). NCBI lineage: Eukaryota > Metazoa > Arthropoda > Insecta > Hymenoptera > Apidae > Tetrapedia > Tetrapedia diversipes. The sequence continues at coordinate 131,486 of JAOPTO010000594.1, read as the reverse complement.
GGCACGTTATATCTAAGTCTAGTAGTGCGGTTTGCTGAATCCATGCTTTCCAATCTGCAGAACATGAGTACGAAGGAGGTGGTCCGTTATATCTAGGTCAAGTACTGCAGTTTGCCTAATTACATGATCCTGTGCCTTGAGAACATCTGTTTGAAGGACGTGGCACGTTATATCTACGCCTTATATTGCCTTTTGCATGAATCCACGCTTTCCCATAGGAAGAACATGAGTATGAAGCAGGTGGCACGTTATATCTAAGTCTAGTAGTGCGGTTTGCTGAATCCATGCTTTCCAATCTGCAGAACATGAGTACGAAGGAGGTGGTCCGTTATATCTAGGTCTAGTACTGCAGTTTGCCTAATTACATGATCCTGTGCCCGGAGAACATCTGCTTGAAGGACGTGGCACGGTATATCTACGCCTTATATTGCCTTTTGCATGAATCCACGCTTTCCCATAGGAAGAACATGAGTATGAAGCAGGTGGCACGTTATATCTAGGTCTAGTAGTGCGGTTTGCCTGAATCCATGCTTTCCAATCTGCAGAACATGAGTACGAAGGAGGTGGTCCGTTATATCTAGGTCAAGTACTGCAGTTTGCCTAATTACATGATCCTGTGCCTGGAGAACATCTGTTTGAAGGACGTGGCACGTTATATCTACGCCTTATATTGCCTTTTTGCATGAATCCGCGCTTTCCCATAGGCAGAACATGAGTATGAAGCAGGTGGCACGTTATATCTAGGTCTAGTATTGCGGTTTGCCTGAATCCATGCTTTCAAATCTGCAGAACATGAGTACGAAGGAGGTGGTCCGCTATATCATGGTCTAGTACTGCGGTTAGCCTAATTACACGATCCTGTTCCTGGAGAACATCTGCTTGAAGGACGTGGCACGGTATATCTAGCCTTATATTGCCTTTTGCATGAATCCACGCTTTCCCATAGGAAGAACATGAGTATGAAGCAGGTGGCCCGTTATATCTAAGTCTAGTAGTGCGGTTTGCTTGAATCCATGCCTTCCCATCTGCAGAACATGAGTACGAAGGAGGTGGTCCGTTATATCTATGTCTAGTACTGCGGTTTGCATAATTACATGATCCTGTGCCAGGAGAACATCTGCTTGAAGGACGTAGCACGGTATATCTATGCCTTATACTGCCTTTTGCATGAATCCGCGCTTTCCCATCTACAGAACATGAGTATGAAGCAGGTGGCACGTTATATCTAGGTCCAGTATTGCGGTTTGCCTCAATCCACGCTTTCCAATCTGCAGAACATCAGTACGAAGGAGGTGGTCCGTTATAGCTAGGTCTAGTACTGCAGTTTGCCTAATTACATGATCCTGTGCCTGGAGAACATCTGTTTGAAGGACGTGGCACGTTATATCTACGGCTTATATTGCTTTTGCATGAATCCACGCTTTCCCATAGGAAGAACATGAGCATGAAGCAGGTGTCACGTTATATCTAGGGCTAGTAGTGTGGTTTGCCTGATTCCATGATATCCAACCTGCAGAACATGAGTACGAAGGAGGTGGTCCGTTATATCTATGTCTAGTACTGCGGTTTGCTTAAATGCACGATCCTGTGCCTGGTCAACATCTGCTTAAAGGACATAGAACGGTATATCGATGCCTTGTACTGCATTTTGCATTAATCCGCGCTTTCCCATAGGAAGAACATGGGTATGAAGCAGGTGGCACGTTATATCTAATTCTAGTAGTGCGGTTTGCTTGAATCCATGCCTTCCCATCTGCAGAACATGAGTACGAAGGAGGTGGTCCGTTATATCTATGTCTAGTACTGCAGTTTGCCTAAATACACGATCCCGTGCCTGGAGAACATCTGCGTGAAGGACGTAGAACAGTATATCGATGCCTTGTACTGCATTTTGCATTAATCCGCGCTTTCCCGTAGGCAGAACATAAGTATGAAGCAGGTAGCACGCTATATCTACGTCTAGTAGTGCGGTTTGCATGAATCCATGATATCCAATCTGCAGAACATTAAAATGAAGCAGGTGGCACGTTATATCTAGGTCTATTAGTGCGGTTTGCCTGAATCCATGATATCCAATCTGCAGAACATGATTACGAAGGAGGTGGTCCGTTATATCTAGGTCTAGTACTGCGGTTTGCCTTAATCCATGCTTTCCAATCTGCAGAAGATGTGTACGATGGAGGTGGTCCGTTATATCTATGTAAAGAAAGTACTTTCTTTATTTAAACTTGCCGCGCTCCATATATTACGCGCGCCTTCCAATTAACCACGCCAGATGGAACAATAGAGAAGATGATCAGCAGATTCGGAATTTGGACAATAGTAATAATAATAGTGAACCAATAAACAGATAATAAGGTTATTTAAGTGAAGCAAGAGTGACAATAATAAACTTTAATTGTTGTTTCTTTTGTTTTACAGAGAAACCAAACCGATTATTATTGTCCATTAGAATTTTAATTATCTTATAAAACAACAATTTGTTTATGATGTCGAAATTACAGTTTGAATTTACGGTAGTGGCTTCACCAAAAGATACTAAAACAAATACAATTGCCATAACCTCAATTTGTACAGAGGATGGAAAGAGATATATACTGCCAGAAGAATTTAGATATATGGTAGATCACATAGAATTGAGAAAAACAAACAATTACACAAAACTAGTTAATTCATTAAAGAAAAGAAATCAGGTAAGAAAATTATGGATCACAATGACAAAAGAATTAGAGAAGACATACATAGATGAAGATGGAAATTTACAATTTAAAGATGAATATTTAGAGGAAATAAATGAAGAGAATACAAACAAAACACAAGATCATAATCTAAAAGAGATATTAGAAAAACTGATAGAAACAACACAAAATAAAGATAAAGAAATAAACTTAAAACAAATATCAGAAAAACTTCTGATAGAAAAATTTTCAAGCAAAAACACTAATGCTAAACAGTGGATGGAATGCTTTGAAAAAGAGTGCTCTAGATTTCAAGTAAAAAAAAATGAGGACAAAATTGAATTATTGAAATTATTTTTGGATAAGGCAAGTTTAGATTGGCACTCTTCTACAACCATAAGATTAACAGTAAATGCTGGATGGTCAGAATGGAAAAAAAGATTTCTAGAATGCTTTACAGATAGTGGATGGAATAATGTTACTTATGCACTATCATTTAAATACCGAGAAGGATCGCTAATAGATTATGCTATGAAAAAAGAAAAACTTTTAATAGATTTTAATAAAGATATGGATATTAAGTCACTTATAGCATTAATAGCAGTAGGGTTACCAGAATTTATACTGAATAAAATTGATAAGGCAGAATTAAAAGAAACAACAGACTTATGTAATGAATTGAGAAAACTTGAATGTCTAGTGAACAAAAAAAATTTTCAAAAGAAATTTACATTAGACTCTCAAAAAAAATATGAAGAAAAGAAACCTTGTAAGACTTGTGAAGATTTGGGTAAAGGTGTGAGATATCACCCTAGTGAAAAATGTTGGTTTAAGAGAAATGAAGAAAATAGAGAAAAAAACACTACAACAAAAAAAGTAAATAACAATTCTATCCTAGATGTAAAAATGTATGAGGAAACAAAAAACGAATAAACACACCACTAATTAAATTAAACATTATATTGGAAGATAAAATAAAAATAGAAGGGATCTATGACTCAGGATCTCAAGTTTCATTGATTAATAAAAAATTAATAAGAACTATAAATAATAATAAAGATAAGAACAAAATACAATTAAAAACAATTAGTGGTGTATCAATCACAAAAGGATTAACAAGGATAAAATTAAAAATTTTCAATATTGAAAAAGAAGTAGACGTGTTTATTGTAGAAAATGAGGACTTCCATGATTTTTTGATAGGCTTAGATGTAATAAAAGAATTTAAACTAAGGCAAGATGAAAATCTAAATATAAGCCAAAAACAATCGCAAAGAGAAGATGTGATAGAAATAAATTTTAATGAACACATTAAAGAAAAAGATTTTGAAATAGATTTAAATCATTTAGATGATAAGAAAAAAATCAAAATAGAACAATTGCTAGAAGAATATAAAACAATATTTGCCAAAGACAAATATGATATAGGAACTGTAAAAGAGTATGAAGCAAGAATAGATCTCTTAGTGGATAAATTTTGTGCAAAAAGACCATATAAATGTACAATTGAAGACAGGAAAGAAATAGAACAGCAAGTGGCAAAACTATTAGAAAAAAATTTAATTGAAGAGTCATATAGCCCATTTGCTGCACCAGTGACCCTAGCATTAAAAAAAGGTGAAGGAAAGACTAGATTATGCATTGATTTCAGAGATCTAAATAAAATTGTGACACCCCAAGCTCAACCTTTTCCGCTAATTGATGACCTAATTATTAAAGCTAGAAACTGTAAATATTTTACATCACTGGACATTAATTCAGCATTTTGGTCAATACCACTAAGGATAGAAGATAGGAATAAAACAGGCTTTATAACTCAAGAGGGACACTATCAATGGACTTGTCTACCATTTGGTCTAAAAACAGCACCAGCAATCTTCCAAAGAATTTTATCAAGTATACTAAGAAAAAATAATCTTAAGAACTTCACGGAAAATTACATAGATGATATATTGATATTTTCACAAACTTTTGAAGATCATATCATGCATATAAAACAAGTCCTACAAGCCATAATAAAAGAAGGCTTCAGATTGAAATTAAAAAAATGCACGTTCGCATCCAAATCAATCAAATATCTCGGACATATAATAGAAAATAACACAGTAAGACCAGTCAAAGACAACTTAGTATCAATACATAATTTTCCTACCCCAAAAACACAGAAGAATATCAGACAATTTCTAGGTAAAATAAATTTTTATCACGAATACATCCCGAAAATCTCAACAATACTAGATCCATTGCATAGATTGTTGAGAAAAGATGTAAAATTTAATTGGTCTGTGGATTGTGAAAAATCATTTACAGAAATAAAAAGATTATTATGCTCTCAACCAGTGCTAGAAATATTTGATAAAGATTTGCCTATTAAGATATATACAGATGCTTCAATAGAAGGTATAGGCGCAATACTGAAACAAATACAACAAAATGGAAAGGAAAAACCAGTAGCCTATTTCTCAAAAAAATTAAACGAGACGCAAAAAAGAAAAAAGGCTATATATTTGGAATGCCTGGCAATAAAAGAAGCAGTAAAATATTGGGACCACTGGTTGATTGGAAGAAAATTTGAAGTGTATTCGGACCATAAACCTTTACAAAACCTCAACATAAAAGCAAGAACAGACGAAGAGTTAGGTGATCTAACATATTACCTATCTCAATTTGATTTCAATATTAGATACATACCAGGGAAACTCAACACTGAAGCAGACTGTCTTAGCAGGAACCCGGTATTGGAATCAATAGATAATACGGAAGAAGCATTAAAGATAGTAAATACAATCAAAATTCAAGAGATAAAAAAAGATCAAGATGAAAACATTGCATTAAAAGAACTTAAGAAAAAAACAATAGATGAATATGGTATAATTTATAAACAAAGTAAGAATAAAAAGAAGATAGTATTATCAGAGAAAATGAGTATTGAATTAATAAGAAATACACATATAGATTGGTGTCATATTGGCATAAATCAACTGATAAACAGAATATGCCCATATTATACTTCAAAAAGATTAATAGAGAACATACAGAAAATATGCAAAACATGCGATATTTGTAAAAGAAATAAATCTAGAGGTCAAGCAAAATATGGACTCATGTCACAATTAGGACCAGCAACAAAGCCATTTGAGATAGTATCGATTGATACGATCGGGGGGTTTGGTGGTCAAAGATCAACGAAAAGATACCTCCATCTTTTGGTTGATCACTATACAAGATACGCATTCATACATACTTCAAAAACCCAAGCTGCAAACGACTTTATAAAGATAGTTCAAAACACACTAAAAATAAGCAAAATAGATACAATATTAACAGATCAATATCCAGGACTCAACTCTAAGGATTTCAAAAAATTTTTAGAAGAACAAAATATCAGACTTATTTACACAGCATTAAATGCACCTTTTTCAAATGGCCTCAACGAAAGATTAAACCAAACAATAGTTAATAAGATAAGATGCAGAATCAATGAATCCACAGAAAAAAAAGCTTGGACAACAATAGCAAGAGAATGTGTTGACAGATATAACATAACAGAACACTCAGTAACAGGTTTTACACCAAAATATCTATTAGATGGAACTAATACAAATATGCTACCCGAGGATTTAAAAGAACATAAAAATGCAGAAGATTGGAAAAAAGATAGAAAAATAGCACTAGAAAACACTATAAAATCACACGAATATAATAAAAAACTATTTGACAAAAACAGAAAAGAAAATGGATTCAATGCAGGCGACTTCGTATACATTGAAAACGGAAATAAATTAAACAGAAAAAAATTAGATGAACTCAGGATTGGACCTTTCAAAATAACAGAGAAAATATCAAATACCATATTTAAAATTGAAACAGGAAAAAGAAATGAAGAAACAGGACTATTCCACATAACAAAATTAATACCAGCAGAATCAATAGCTAACAAAAAACTCCCATAAGAATTTTCACGGTGGGAGGGGGAGATGTAAAGAAAGTACTTTCTTTATTTAAACTTGCCGCGCTCCATATATTACGCGCGCCTTCCAATTAACCACGCCAGATGGAACAACAGAGAAGATGATCAGCAGATTCGGAATTTGGACAATAGTAATAATAATAGTGAACCAATAAACAGATAATAAGGTTATTTAAGTGAAGCAAGAGTGACAATAATAAACTTTAATTGTTGTTTCTTTTGTTTTACAGAGAAACCAAACCGATTATTATTGTCCATTAGAATTTTAATTATCTTATATATATATATATAGTAAATGTGTAAAATTTTGTTATTGTAACTCACACAAATAATTTATTTAGCATTCGTGGCTACTAATGCACACTCCATGTAATCCTTTATTGCACCTATTGCAAATTGTGCGTGATTTTCTTTTTGGACCACCATCCTTTCTGCTGCATACCACGCAAACTCTTTCCAGTTTTCCTGTAAGTTTTCGTACGCTTATGTGGGGCACATTTGTGGATGTTTCAGCCAATGGTGTGTCGTGTGCTATCCTCTTTGCTGCCATCCATTCTGTAGTTATCGACTGAATAATATCAGTTATAAATTGAAGTCGTGTTTTGATTTTGCCGTCTGTATTTTGCTGGTATAAAATGTAGGCATTCAACACAATTCGGGAGAAAATGGAGAAAACGACTTTTTTCCAATATTTTAGAGCTCTTCTTTCATCCAAATACGAGTACAACATCATGTCTGATGTGTCTACGGCTCCCATATGTTTATTATATTCCGTCACAATTGCTGGTTTTTCGACCTGCATCTGTGCATTCCTTTTTCTAATTGTAGTTGTTTTATTCTGAGCCTTTTCATATGTGGACAAGAGTAAAACATTTTTCTTCTGAGATTTTTTTTCCCGGTATGCTAATAATAATATTTCGTTGTTTCGGGCGTATTTAGATGCGCCCTCTTGCAATTTCGGCTTCATAAACAGTAGAATATATTTTCTATTACTGCGGATTGTGCCAGTCATGTGTGTCCCTTTTTCAAACAGTGCTCTTGCTAATGAAATGCTTGTAAAAAAATTGTCTGCTACCAAGTGATACCCTTTCATAAAATAATTGCCCATATTCAATAATTTATGAATCACGACGTAGCCAAGACCGTTCTTCCTTATTTCTTCTTTATCTGTTTCATCTGTGGCTCCTTTATAGCAAATGAATGATAAGCAATAATGGGTAACTGCGTCAGTCAACATCCAAAACTTTATACCCCATCTATGATGCTTTTTATTCGAAAGATATTGTATCAACGACGTTCTGCACTTCGTACCAACCAGCGATTCATCAATACTCAAATGTTGATGAGGCGAATAGTGAAATTTGAATTTATTGTTTGCGTGGATAACGACTGGTTCAAATTTTGCCGTAGGGTCATATTCTGGGCTATCACGTGCTGGTAATTTGTTATTGTCGACATGGAAAAACCTACAAACTAATTGAAATCTGTTTCGGCTAAACATTTGGCCAAACCATGGTATATGTCTATGGTTTGTTGACCAATAACTAAAAAGTGTCGGTCTACGTGTGATACCCATTTCTAAGAGAACAGCAATAAACGCCCTCATTTCTGATACTGTGGTTGTCTTCCACTCTGCTACTCTGGATCCTGATGGTACATCGATTCTGTTCAAGAACTGCCTGGCATATCAATTTGTCTCACTCCTCAATAAGCTCAAAAATTCTTCCGTAAAAAATAAACCGAAATACGCTCTGGGTATGGAATTTCTTACTGGCATATGTTTAGCTTCAGCAATTTCCATAAATTGCGGCCGAGCATTATGTTCGCTGTCATTCGCCACGGTAACTTCACGGAAATTTCTCAGCGCTTCCTCACTATCGTTTTCTTCAAGATCTGATTCACTATCATCCGCTTCATCACTATCACTGTATATTCTACGTGGATTCCGACTTCTTAATGCCACGATTTCTTCATCGTCACTATGTGTTAGATCCATCTCGTCAAGCATTCGGACTAGTTCCGCGTCATCCATGACGGTGTATTTTTTATAAAAAGGTTGGTGGCAAGATTTTTGATATCCTGTCTTGCTAATTGTTGGTTTGTCAAAAACAACAATGTTCGACACAAGCGGAAAACAACGGCAATAATAAAAATGACGCTTTCAAACTGCAACTGGGACGAAATATACTGTTCACAAGAACGATCGAGGAGAAACTAACTGATCCTATGTCTCGCTGCGGCAATGCAACGTGATTTCATGAAAGTCTTCAAACAGTTGTTTATATAAAACGCTCTCGAAAAGGTCGGATAAGGGCCCAACGCCACAGCGATTGACGCCGCAGCTCGGATGTCGCCTGAGCGGCCACCATCGGTGTTTATGTTAGATTTCGGTACCTCCAAGCGATGGGAAAAAGTCGTCGTCCACAAAGAGTTAAAATGAAAAACTATTTTTTTTAATTCTCTCATAATGAAATTAGATCATTTATAACGTATTACAAATTTATTTTGAGATGGAGTTCTCCCGCAATGCGAATAGTAAAGCGCTACGAGGCGCGGGCCGATATATCGGCTCCCGGCACTAAAAGGGTTAAACGAATTTATTTGTGACGTAGTGTACGGATACTTTTTGGAGCCACTATATGTCAAGCCCGGAAGCAAATGGCGATCATGAAGAAACAGATCACACACAATGCAAACGATCTGAGAGAATAAACAGAGGTGTACCACCGGATAGGTACATGGCTTCCATAAACATGATCAAAAAGGAAAATGATGAACCAAGAAGTGTGAAAGAAGCGCTATCAGGATCCGACAAAAATAAATGGAAAAAGGCTATGAACGATGAAATTAGTTCATTAAAGGAAAACGATACTTGGGAAATCGTACAAAAGCTAGAAGACGCAAACATAGTGACTCGTAAACGGGTTTTCAAAATTAAACGGAACGTCGATGGAAGTGTCGAAAGATATAAAGCCAGACTCATCGCTCGAGATTTCTCCCAGAAATATGGTACTGACTACGATGAAGTTTTTGTACCATTGGTAAGGTCAACAACTTTCAGGACACTTTTAACCATAGCTAGTGAAAAAAGTATGTTAATTAAATATTTTGATGCAAAAACTGCTTTTGTAAATGGGGAATTAGATGAAATCATATTCATGAAGCAACCTGAAGAATATGAAACACCAGGTAAAGAAAAACATGTATGAAAACTCAACAAAGGCATTTATGATTTAAAACAGGATTCGACAGTTTGGAATGATAAATTAAATAGTTTGCTAATGAAGTACGGTTTCAAACAAGGCCAAGCAGATCCATGTCTTTATACAAAAATCGATAACGGGGAACCGATTTATATTATTATCTATGTAGATGATATCTTAATTGCAGCAAATAATCATAAGAAAATCGACAAAATTGCAAAATCCTTAAAGAAACATTTTAACTTAAATGATTTAATAATATTAAAACATTATTTAGGAATAGAGATTACACAAAATAAAGAAGGTATTTTCTGCATCGATCAAGGGAAGTATATTAAGAAAATATTAAACAGATTTGGTCTTCAGGATGCAAAAGGTTCAAGCGCACCTCCAAGGGTATCTAAAATGTGAGAATAATGGACCAGTAATGCCAGAAAGTGAAAAATATCAGCAACTGATAGAGACATTATTGTACATAGCAGTAAATAGTAGACCGGACATATATGCAAGCGTTGCTACTTTAAATCAAAAAAATAAGCAACCCACATTAAGAGACTGGGTAGAAGCAAAAAGGATCGTTCGTTATTTAAAGCATACAATAGACTATGAATTGAAACCTGGTAAACGGATTAAGAATTGTAGGAAGTTAAGCCGTTAAGATTCGAACGATAAGGCAGTTAGAAACATATAAACAAGTGACAGGTGAATGACCGAGAGAGTGCGAATAAAAATAAGAGTGAGGGCAGTGTATTAGGGCATAAACAAGTGACAGGTGAATGACCGAGAGAGTGAGTGAAAGAGAGTGCGAATGAAAATAAGAGTGAGAGCGGTGTATTAGGGGCAATAGCCGAAAAATCTGTGTATGTGAGAATGTGAGTGAGTGATGTGTATATCTAGGAAGGATGCATGACGAAAAAGGACAGTCTTTTGTGAGAATTTGCGAGTGTAAAGAGAGAGAGTGTGCGAGATTAACGTTAAGCTTAATATTAAATTGCCATTACACAAAACCTTGTTAGATTCATTTAATATCCCACAACTTTGGGGGCTCGTCCGGGATAGATCGAAACAAATAAAAACTCAACAGAATCAGTCAAGGTTTAAATTGAGATTCATAATTAATAGAAGGTGTCGTTTGTGCTAAAACGAGATGGCAACAAGAAGTGCAATTGAGTTTTCCGTGCAAGAATTGAGAGAAAAACTCAGGAGTCGCGGCCTAACCGCTACTGGCGTTAAAAGCGAGCTTATCGGCAGATTGATGGAAGCAGATCCATCCGGCCTATGGGTTCAAGAAGACGAAAACCCACCCAACGTTGACGCACCGGTGGTACAACCGGAAGCAACTGCATTGCATGTAAGTACGAACGAAATAGAATACATGCGTCGTGAAATGGAGTTGATGCGAAAGGAAGAGGCACTTGCCAAACGTGAGCTCGAACTTGCACGAAGAGAAATCGAAATTCTGCGTAGCCAGCAACGGTCGAATTTGAATATGGAGTCGCGGGAAAACCATGATTTAACGCCGCAGGAACCTGCAATTCAAATAACCCCAAGGAGACACACGGTTGAAACAAATAGAGTAAATATTGGCGCAATTTCAGAGTTGTTAAATTATTTTGACGGAAGAAGCGAGCTCTATGATACTTGGGAAAGGCAGGTGACATTTTTGCAAGCCACGTACCAATTATCAGACGACCTCACCAAAATAATGATTGGTATGCGCCTCAAAGGAAGAGCACTCGATTGGTTTCATTCGAAAGCCGAATACGTCATCATGCCAGTAAGCGAATTGTTAAGAAACATCAGGGAGATGTTCCAAAGGCGTCAAAGCAGAGTTCATCTTCGGAAGCAATTCGAGCAACGAATTTGGAAACGAGAAGAAACATTTAGTGCATACCTCCACGAGAAGCTAATATTAGCTAATTACATCGCCATAGATGAAGAAGAAGCAGTGGAATACCTCATAGAGGGAATTCCAGATGCAGCATTACGAGACCAAGCCAGAGTGCAGCGCCTGAAGACGAAGGAAGACCTGCTAGAGGCCTTCGAGCAGATATCGCTACGCGGACGAGGACACCAGAGTAACATCCCTACAAGAACCAACAGCGGTCCAATGCAGCGGCGGGATGCGGTTCAGGACAAGACGGAAGTCAGGTGTCATAATTGCGGTATGCGAAAACACTATGCGGCCGACTGCCCAATGCGCAATAAAGGTACGAAATGCTTTGAATGTCGTGAGTTTGGTCACATTGCAGCGAAATGTCCAAGGAAAAACGCGATTGTAAAGGATACATGTAGTGTTTCGGAAATAGCGGACGGTAAATACCATAAAGAGGTTACGATCAATAATCAAAAAATGTCAGCCCTCATAGACACGGGTAGTGATTTATCACTGATGAGCGCGGATCAGTATATTAGAATAGGTTCGCCTAGATTAATACAAAAAGAGATTAGCTTTCGCGGGATTGGGTCCGAGAGTAACAAAACATTAGGAGAATTCACAACTTCTATCGAAATAGATGGAAATTGCTACTCGATTCTGATACGCGTAGTATCGAACACGTTGATGCGGCATGAATTATTGATCGGAGCTGATTTCTTACGCAAAGTCGAGTTGAATATTAAGGACGGTAAAATTTCGGTTATAAAACCTTCGAAAAACTCCGTAAACGCGAGCGCGCTGCCCGAGATATTTAAAATAGATATTGAATTCGAAAACAATCCGGTAGATTTGACGCATATTGAAAACAAAGAGCATAGGGAAACAGTTCGGCGGTTAATAGAGTCATATAGTCCAAACAAAACACGTGAAACGAATATTGAAATGTCTATTGTCCTAACGGATAATGAACCGGTATACCAGAGAGCAAGAAGATTAGCACCATCTGAGCGGGAAGAAGTAAACCATCATGTAACTGAATGGTTGCGCAATGGTGTGATTCAACCGTCCCTGTCCGAATATACGAGTCCGGTAGTATTAGTAAGAAAGAAAAACGGCGATTCGAGACTATGTATTGATTACCGTCAGCTCAACAAAAAAATAGTTAAGGTCCGGTTTCCACTTCCAATAATAGAAGACCAAATAAATGCATTAGAGAGCGCGAAAGTATTCACGACCCTTGACTTGAAAAACGGATTTTTTCACGTCCCGATCGAGGCAAAAAGTAGAAAATATACCTCGTTTATTATACCTGACGGACAATATGAATTTTTGTATGCTCCTTTCGGCCTGTGCAATTCCCCGGCAATTTTCCAAAAATTTATAAATACAATGTTCGCAGATCTCATTAAACAGGAGAAGGTGTTAATTTACATAGACGATTTCATCATTGCCTCGCGAGACCATAATACGGGATTAGGAATATTACAAGAAGTACTACAGGTCGCTTCAGATCACGGGTTAAGGTTTAATTGGGGAAAATGTTGCTTTCTGCAGACGCGAATACAGTTTCTAGGTCACATAATTGAAAATGGAACAGTTCGTCCTTCCGAAGATAAAATAGAGGCAGTCATGAAATTTAAGCAACCCGAAAATATCAGACAAATACAAAGTTTTTTAGGGCTTACAGGCTATTTTAGAAAGTATGTACCCGGATATTCGATGATTGCGCGCCCATTAACCGACCTTCTCAAAAAGAACGCGAAGTTTCAATTCGATGAGAAAACAAAAGCTGCCTTTAATCAGCTAAAACAATTATTATGTAACAAACCCATTCTTAGATTATACCGAGTTAAAGCAGAGACAGAGTTACATACGGACGCCTCAATGTACGGTTATGGGGCAATATTATTCCAGCGAGATAATTCCGATAATGCCTTACATCCAGTTTATTTTGCGAGTGGACGAACAACAGAAGCCGAAATGAAATATACGAGTTACGAATTAGAGGTATTAGCAATAATAAAAGCGCTGAAGAAATTTCGAGTTTACATATTAGGTATACCCTTCAAAATAATAACAGATTGTCAGGCATTCGCACAAACCATGGCCAAACGAGACTTATGTGTGCGTGTAGCACGATGGGCACTGACTTTAGAAGAATACCATTATACAATCGAACATCGCTCCGGTAAAAATATGATGCACGTCGATGCATTGAGCCGGAACCCGTTACCGTCAGTTATGTTAGTTAAAGAATGTGAGGATAGCATTATTGCGAGAATACGAAAAGCACAGCATAGCGACGCGACGTTAAAAAATTTCTTTGAGGTAGCGAGTCGTGGCCAGTGCGAAGGATACGTGGTGCGAAACGGTTTGTTATATAAAGAAGAGGCAGGCGAAGTTCAATTGATATTACCCAAAACAATGCAACCCCAGATAGTTAGGCAGACACACGAAATAGGGCACTTTTCAGTAGCTAAGACTGAAAGCTTGTTAAAACGTGAGTATTGGTTTCCGAATATGCGCGCGACCATTGAGAAAGTCATACGAAATTGCATCAGCTGTATCTTATCGGAGAGAAAACATGGGAAACAAGAAGGTTTTCTAAATATGATCGATAAGGGAACAGTTCCACTCGACACGTACCATATTGATCATGTAGGCCCTTTACCGTCGACCAAAAAGAATTATCAACACGTTTTAGTAGTAGTCGATGCATTTGCGAAATTCGTGTGGCTGTATGCGACTCGTTCTACAACAACGGCGGAAGTAATCACTAGATTAAGGAAGCAGGCAGACATATTTGGCAATCCTAGACGAATCATTTCAGATCGCGGAACAGCATTCACCTCGCGAGAATTTGAATTATATTGCAAAAACGAAAACATTCAGCACGTCTTGATAACGACAGGCGTTCCTAGGGCAAATGGACAAGTGGAGCGAGTGAATCGCACTCTTATTCCAATGCTGTCAAAACTATCTACACCAAACACGAAAGAATGGTTTAAATATCTAGAATTATGCCAAAAATATCTGAATGCTACACCAAGTAGGAGCACGGGCACTACCCCGTTTCAATTGTTATTCGGCGTTCCGATGCGTATGAGAGAGGATCCCAAAATAAAAGAATTGATTGAGAATGAGTGGATTGCGATGTTTAGCGAACAGCGTGATGAGATGCGTGATCAGGCTAGGGAAAACATAGCAAAGATCCAGCAAGAAAACAGGCGTAATTATAATCGAAAAAGAAAACGTCCAAATTTGTATCACAGCAATGATCTAGTCGCCATAAAAAGAACGCAAACTGCACCCGGTTCTAAACTGACAGCGAAATATTACGGTCCATACCAAATTGTAAAGGTATTGCGAAATGATAGATATGTAGTGAAAAAGATCGGTGAACATGGTGGGCCACTACAAACAACGACATCCGCAGACCACATGAAGCCATGGTTGGAAAACGGGTCAGACTATTCATACTCGACAGATGAGGACGAAGCCGGTGATGCAGCTCCTGAGGACAGGAGCATTGTTCAGGATGGCCGAATGTAGGAAGTTAAGCCGTTAAGATTCGAACGATAAGGCAGTTAGAAACATATAAACAAGTGACAGGTGAATGACCGAGAGAGTGCGAATAAAAATAAGAGTGAGGGCAGTGTATTAGGGCATAAACAAGTGACAGGTGAATGACCGAGAGAGTGAGTGAAAGAGAGTGCGAATGAAAATAAGAGTGAGAGCGGTGTATTAGGGGCAATAGCCGAAAAATCTGTGTATGTGAGAATGTGAGTGAGTGATGTGTATATCTAGGAAGGATGCATGACGAAAAAGGACAGTCTTTTGTGAGAATTTGCGAGTGTAAAGAGAGAGAGTGTGCGAGATTAACGTTAAGCTTAATATTAAATTGCCATTACACAAAACCTTGTTAGATTCATTTAATATCCCACAATATGAAATTAATTGGTTTCACAGATGCAAATTGGGCTGAAGATAGAAACGATAAAAAGTCAAACAGCGGATACATCTTTCAATTTGCCGGATCTTCGATAAGTTGGTGTTGCAAAAACAATCATGCGTTACACTGTTATCTACAGAAGAGGAATATGTGGCTCTTGCGAAAGCCAGTCAAGAAGGTATATGGTTACAACATTTACTTGAAGATTTTAAGCAAGACATTCGGGACACAATCATCTACGAAGACAATCAGAGCTGTTTAAATCTCACAATTAACAAAAAGTTCAGCAACAGGACAAAACACATTGATACAAAGTTTCATTACATTAAGGACATTAAGGATCAAGGAAAAATAAATTATCAATACTGTCCTAGAGAAGAAATGTCTACTGACATGTTAACTAAACCACTGGGAAAGATAAAATTAAAATATATGGTCGAAAATGGTTAATTTCTACGGAGGCATCAACAGCAAATATAATGGTGATTACAAAACGCTATGGAAGGGAGAGAGAGAAGACAAAACCCACCATTATTAATTCATATAATAATCTTATGGGCGGTGTGGACGAGCCCGATAAAATGTTATACACTTATGAAGATGAACGTCGTACTCTAAAATAATGGAAGAAAGTGACCTTTAATATATTTTCACGAATGGTGTTAAATTCGTATTTGTTACACAAAGAAACTGTAGAAGGGCAAGCAACATCACGGCTCGCATACACGTCATATATCATTTTCGAAATAGAATCTGAATGGACACGAACAAGGGAAGACGAATGCACCACGAATGGGAAAAAGCCGTATGGATTGCGAAGGCTACCAGGACGAAATTTGAGGCGTTGCGTTGTATGCAGTACAGAAACTACTACTAAAAGGTCGAATTTAATTTATGTAACGTACAAAAAAAGTTTGCATCCGTTGTACAAATGCTTTGTACACATATTTTACTATTGTTATAATTTATTATTATTTTATTATTGTCGTTCATAATTTATTATACGTAATTTATTTGATTCCATTGTTTTAGTAATGGTTTTCCTAAGAAAAGAAGCGTATAGACATATAAAGTCTGAACGTGTTCCAATTTAAGCTTTTCTTGTGTAAGACTAGAGTAGTCGTGATATCGCGCATCGAAGGAAACTAAGCCCGCTGTGACCGCACGCTTCGCAGCCTAGTCGCACTGGTGCTTTTAGTAGAGAACAGGAGGATCGCGATCGCGCCACTTGACACTCAAACGGTTAATACAAACAAGATAGATAATGAAATTATTAGAAATTCTACGAATAAACAAAAAAAAAAAAGATAAAAACATATTCAGTAAACATTAATGAACACATTAAAGAAAACGAATTCGAAATAAAAATAAAACACTTAGATGAAAAGAAAACAAGCGAAATAGAAAGAATTATAGGAAAATATAAAATGGTTTTTACGAAGGATAAATATGGTATCGGCACGGTAAAAGATTACGAGACACGAATAGATTTATTAATCGACAAATACTGCAGCAAAAGACCTTACTGATGCTCAATATAAGATAAAATGGAAATAGAAGAACAAATCGCAAAGCTTTTAAAAAAAAATCTTATCGAAGAGTCATACAGCCCATTTGCAGCACCTGTAACATTAGCTTTCAAAAAAGATGAAAATAGGAAATTAAGACTTTGTATCGACTTTAGAGATTTAAATAAAATCATAATACTACAAGCGCAACCGTTCCCGATAATAGATGACTTAATAATATGAAATAGAAATTGCAAATACTTCACGACACAGGATATAAACTCGGCTTTCTGGTCCATTCCACTACGAGTTGACAACAGGAGAAAAACAGCATTTGTCACACAAGAGGGACACTTCCAATGGACCTGCCTACCATTCGGTTTAAAAACATCACCAGCGATCTTTCAACGAATCTTAAGCAATATATTAAGAAAACATGGACTAACAGGATTCACAGTGAATTACATTCACGATATCTTAATACACTCAACGACATTCGAAAAACACGTAAAGCACATAGAACAAGTATTAGAAGCAATTACAATTTTAGATTAAAATTCAAGAAATGCACGTTTGCTTCAGACTCAGCGACATATAATACAGAATAATTCAGTAAGACCACTCAAAGATAATTTAGTTTCAATAAAAAACTTCCCGAAACCAAAGACACAAAAAAATATCCGATAGTTTTTAGGAAAGATAAATTTTTATAACCAATATATACCGAAGAGTACAATAATACTAGATCCATTACATAAATTATTTATGAAAAAACGAGGAGTCTGTGTGATCGAAAGAGTGTGAAAACGTATTTAATGAAATAAAAAATCTGTTATGCTCAAAACCCATACTAGAAATATTCGATAATAATTTGCCGATAAAAATCTTCATCGATGCATCGGTAGAAGGTACCGCTGCAATACTAAAACAAAAACAATAAAATGGGAAAGACAAACCAATGGCGTATCTTTAAAAAAAAACTCAATGAAGCACAAAAAAAGAAAAAAGCCATATACATAGAGTGTCTAGCAATAAAAGAAGCTATACAATACTGGCAACATTGGCTGATTGGGAAAAGATTTACAGTGTATTCAGATCATAAAGCTTTAGAAAATCTGAATATCCAAGCTAGAACGGATGAAGAATTAGGTGAGTTAACTTATTATTTATCACAGTATGATTTTCAAATCAAATATATTCCGGGAAAAGACAATACTGAAGCAGATTGCTTAAGCCGAAACCCAATACTAGAATCGAATGAAAATAAAGAAGTATCGCTAAAAATAGTAAATACAATGAAAATAGATGAAATACGAATAGACCAGAGGAAAAATGAAGTAATATAGAAGATAAGATCAAAATTAATAAAGAAAGATGGAATATATTGGGAATGGGGTTTTATATTGCTGAATGAAATAAACTCTTATTTGTGAAATAATACTCAGATATTTATTAATACTTTTATATAGCACGAGGAAGGGCAATTATGACCGCACCTAGCGAGTTTTGTCACAAGACTAGCAGAACGCAGTGGTCGAAATTCTTACAACCCCGTCCGGGTCCTTCAGCCCCATTGTTCTGATTCTCGATGTTTTCGAACTTTCTAAAATGCCAGATGTGGCTTAGCTTCTTGGAAGAAGCCCTTGAGAAAGTACGTTAAGAGAAAGCTGGTTTATGGTTAATTTTTGCTTCGTAGTATTTCTGTATTCAATTTCCAACACGCCCCCTCAAAAATTAATCGAATAAACGAATGGACGTTATATCGTACAGAATTAACTCATTCATACATGAAGCAAAAGATACAACCAGTTCAAATCTACTAATAATATAATCTAGCTTTAATAAACTATTTCTAATAAAATACGCCTTCCTTGTGCTTTCTCTGGGGGATTACACATGGTCCAGCATTCGCTGCTAAGAATCAGGGAAAACCCAGAAAAACCTGATCAGACCATTTCATACGACAAAATAGTTCATGTATATATTTTACTGCAGGCCCATTCCAATTCTGCCTTGCAGGAACCTTGTTGCCTGTAACGGTTTAGTCAGCGCGTCAGCAAGTTGACCTTCTGTGGGAACATAATGTAATTTTATTACCTTTTTCTCTACCTGTTCCCTTGAAAAATGATATTTTATATCAATATGTTTTGATCGTTTGTGACTTGTTGGATTACTAGCGATACCAATGCAACCATTGTTGTCCTCATAAATTACTATCGGTTCCGAAATATTTATGTTAATACTGGTCGCTAAAGACTTTAGCCATAAGGCCTCCCTGACAGCTTCAAAAAGCGCCATATATTCAGCCTCTGTCGATGAGGCAGCCACTGATAATTGTCTTTTTGTATTCCAACAAATCGTACAACGCTCAAACAGTTTGAATAAGTACCCTGTTGTACTTTTCCTGTCTAAAATATCATTTCCTCCCCAGTCAGAGTCTACGTAGCCCGTTAAAATGTTATTGTAATCGCCTTTTGTATACGTTAATTTAATATCTATTGAGCCTTTCAAATATCTTAATACCCTTTTTAGGCATTTCCAAAGCTCTTTATTGTTTTTATTCATATATCTACTTAATATATTAACTGCGATACATATATCAGGCCGTGTACATACCATTATGTACATCAAACAACCAATAACATTTCTACACGGTGCATCATACTCTTCATCTGAGGTTAAAGCTAAGTAATCTAATTTGCTATCAAGAGGAACATTCACTGCTTTGCAATCATACATGTTAAATTTATTTAGAACCGTTCTGATATACGCACTTTGATCTAATGTTATTTTATTATTTGTTCTAATAACTTTGATGCCAAGGAATAATTTAATATCCTTCAGATCCACCATACAGAATCTGCCCATCAAATAATTTTTAAAATTATTCATACTATCAATATCAGCTGTTGCAATTACAAGGTCATCCACGTACAATACTACGTAAATATTTTTAGAAATATTTCCTTTATCTAAGATGTAAATACAGCGATCAACAGGAGAATTTTTAAAACCTTTTTCTTTAAGAGCATTTTCAAATTCTTCAAACCAGCACCTTGCTGCTTGTTTCAATCCGTATAATGCTTTGTTTAATCTACAAACTTGATTATTTGTATTTTCAATACCTTCCGGTACCTTCATATATATTTCCTCCTTTAAATTGCCATTTAAGAAAGCTGTTTTTACATCCATATGATGAATCAATAAACTAAATTGGTTTGCAAAGGCTATTATAAATCTGAAACTAGAAATTCTTGCTACTGGAGCAAATGTTTCATTATAGTCCTCTAAATACTTTTGACTAAATCCTTTTGCAACCAATCGCGCCTTGTATTTTAATGGGTTTCCAAATTCATCGTTTTTAATTGAGAACACCCATCTGCAATCAACTATATTCTTATTTTCCGGTCTTGATACTAAAGTCCATGTATTATTAACTAGCAAAGAATTTATTTCCTCTTTAATAGCAGATTCCCATTCATTTCTATCATTTCTATCTTTAATTTCTTGATAGGAATTGGGAATTTTACAAACTATAGATTGTGCACACATCAGATAGTCATTTGAAACATCATTCTCTTCGTAAGAAATTCTAGGACGCTTTTTAATTCTATCACTCCGTCTAATTTCCGATAAATCTCTTTTATTACTTTTATTGTCCTGAGATGAGGATATATCTTTTTCTACTGTACTTTTGTTTCCTTCAATAGAAACTTCTTTACTATGACTCGAGATTACAGAATCCATGTTATCGTCTGATTTATCAGTATCAGATTTATTTGCCTCTATTACTGATTTTGACTGCACGTCAGAAACATCAGCTTTATCACCAGAATTTTCCAAATCTGGTACATCTGATTTATCGCTATCAGATTTCTTACCCTTTACCATTGATTTTGACAATATGTCAGAAACATCAATTTCATTACATGGTTTTTCAAATTCAACCATTTCAAATCTTACTAGAGGCCTGGATTCTAAAAAGTTAGTTTCATCTACTATAACATCTCGAACTACGGTATATTTACCTGTTCTCACGTCCCACACTTTATAACCATTTGGTTCATACCCTACCAATATTCCTTTCCAAGACTTTTCGTCAAATTTTGATTTATTGGTTTTATCGTGTACGAAAACGGTAGAACCAAAGATTTTTAAATACTTTAACTGTGGCCTTTTGCCGTGCCACATTTCAAATGGTGTTTTAATTTTACTTAACCCCTTTGTTGGAGTTTTATTAATTAAATATGTGGCAGTAAGAACTGCATCACCCCAGAACTTTTTATCTAAATCAGCACCCGCTATCATAGCGCGTGCCTTTTCAGTAATTGTTCTGTTCATTCTTTCTGCCACACCATTTAATTGTGGAGTTCGTGGAACAGTTAAATGATAACTTATACCTTTTTTAACACAATATGCCTTCATCTCATTCGACAAATATTCACGACCATTATCGCAATATAGGTTAACTATTTTTAAATTAAAATGACCTTCACTTTTTGCGACATAATCTTGAAATACCTTAAATAATTCAGATTTATATGTCAGCAAATAAGTGACGCAATAATGCGTATACTGATCAATAAATGTTGCAAAGTAATTTTTATCGTTAATGCTAGAAGGAGTGATCGGTCCACAAACGTCTGAATGAACTACAAACAATGGTCTATCTACATGACGCGTATCTTTAGCTTTGCTAAAAGGTAAACGTGCCTGTTTTCCTTTTATACAGGCCTCACACAAATTATCATTTGGTATTACCTTTTCGATTATTTCCGCGTCATTTACCATTTGTTTGTTCTTTAATTCTAAAAATTTATTTCTACCAATATGACCTAAACGTTGGTGCCACAATTCATAGTTTATTTTTACTGCACTATTGACTAAACCGA
This sequence comes from Tetrapedia diversipes, assembly GCA_033822845.1. Lineage (NCBI taxonomy): Eukaryota > Metazoa > Arthropoda > Insecta > Hymenoptera > Apidae > Tetrapedia > Tetrapedia diversipes. Next base: position 109,404 of record JAOPTO010000594.1, on the reverse strand, counting down.
TAGGATTTACCCTATCACTATCTACTAAAAGGTTTATAACAATTAAATTGTTTGATGACTTACCATTCATTATCATCTTATTACCTTTTAGTATTTCAACCCCGTCTGGGTTGAAAACGGTTGTAAACCCTGCCTTACCCATCTTCGAAACGGACAGCAGGTTGTACGGGACGTCAGGTGAGTATAGAACCTCCTTCAGTTCGCCCCGGATGCCATTATTCGTAGTCACGTTTATTGTGCCTCTTTTTGTAGCCGAAATATATGTGCTATTCTTGGCTACCGAAATTTTGATCGGTGGCTCTAGCACTTCAAATTCTCTGGTCAGATCTTCACGACTGATGATATGATCCGATGCTCCCGAATCGAGGATGAATGTTATCTTCGTGCCGTCTTCTTGTCTTCTACATTTATGGTCGCCAGCCATAAATGCAAACCCTGCCGCATTTACATCCATTTGCGACGGATGGCTTATTTGCAGTTCATAAAGATTATCCAAGTCATTAAAAATGACTTTTACGCATTTTTCTGGAGTTACAAATCCCAGCATGGAATCCGATAAATACTCCACGATAACACCCTTAGCAATGCGCTCTGCCCTCTTCCACTCTTCATTTTGTTGCATAGGAGTTTCCTCATTCACGACTTTTATTACATTCAGTTCGGTTAGTAAAGCGAGAATCCTAAACTTCCATACGCTATACTTCTCTCCGTCGAAAACTTTAATATTTCTCCTAGTGCTTGTGTTCTCCATTATTTCAAATTAGTTATCACTATATTATCACTAATTCACTTAATATACTTATAGCTTATTTAAACTTAGTTCTTAGTTTTAATTCACTTATTTCTATTTTATTTTACCGTATATTTTAATTTAAGTTTATATCACTACAAGTATGTATCACTATAAGTTTAATAATCCGTGTTCACCTTTACACAGTTAACAAATAAGAGTGAGTGTCTATTTCATACAATATTCAATTAAATAACGTACACTGGGCCCATAACCTATTGGGAATGGGGTTTTATATTGCTGAATGAAATAAACTCTTATTTGTGAAATAATACTTAGATATTTATTAATACTTTTATATAGCACGAGGAAGGGCAATTATGACCGCACCTAGCGAGTTTTGTCACAAGACTAGCAGAACGCAGTGGTCGAAATTCTTACAACCCCGTCCGGGTCCTTCAGCCCCATTGTTCTGATTCTCGATGTTTTCGAACTTTCTAAAATGCCAGATGTGGCTTAGCTTCTTGGAAGAAGCCCTTGAGAAAGTACGTTAAGAGAAAGCTGGTTTATGGTTAATTTTTGCTTCGTAGTATTTCTGTATTCAATTTCCAACAGAATATTTTATAACAAGATTAGAAACAAAGAAAAAATAACTTTATCCGAAGAATTAAGTACAAAAATAATAAAAGAAGTACATAAGGAATGGTTCTACATAGGAATTAGACAAATGATAAATAAGATATGCCTTTGTTACACATCTAAAAACTTAACAAAAAATATCAAAAAAGAGTGTAAAAATTGTGGAATATGCATCAAAAACAAATCAGGATGCGAAAAGAAATATGGTTTAAGGTCACACTTGGTACCAGTAACAAAACCGTTCGAAATAATGTCAATAGACACTATTGGAGGCTTAGGAGGGCAGAGATCGACAAAAAAATACCTCCACCTAATGGTCAACCATTTCACTCGATACACCTTTATTTCAACATTAAAGACACAACATGAGATTGATTTTATTTAGTGAAGAATGTGCTGGAAACGAACGAAATTGGAGCAATACTAACAGATCAATATCCAGGAATAAATTCAAAAGAATTTAAAGAATTTCTGGAAGAGAACAATGTTAATCTGATATTCACTGCGGTGAACGCACTGTTTTCAAACGGCTTAAATGAAAGGTTAAACCAGACGCTAATTAATAAAATAAGACGTAGAGTAGACGAAAAAAAAGGAAAGAAAACCTGGACAACGATTGCTAAAGAATGTTTAGATAAATACAATAAAACAAAACATACAGTTACGGGTTTTACACCAAAGTATTTACTGCACAGCTCAGATACGAGCATTATACTTGAAGAATTGAAAAGAGAGACAAATAGAGAAGAATGGATGGAAAATAGAAAATTAGCCTTAGAAAAAACCATCAAATCACATGATTATAACAAAAAATTATTTGATAAAAATAGAGAATATTACAAATACCAATCAGAAGACTTAGTATAGATAGAAAATGGTAAGAGATCGAACAGGAAAAAGCTAGATAATTTAAATATTGGACCATTTGAGATAATAGAATAAATACCAAATCCTATATAGAAAATCAAAAAGTTTCTATATACAAAACAAAAAAATCAAAATCAAAAAACCATTAGAGCCAAGTCTATTCCATGTCACAAAACTAATACCATTAGTAAGTGAAAAAGAGGACGTGGACATGGAAAACTAAATAACGAAGGTAATTCAATATAGACATTATTGAAAATTTTCACCCCGGGTGGGGTAGATGTAAGAGAAGTACACAGCCTTCATTTGAATTGACCACGCTAAACGCTATAGGTAAGCAAACATATCAATTATCATATAAATAAGCGCACTAGAGGAAGCCACAATTAGAAAGAGACAGTTAGATAAATCACATGATAAGACACGTCCTAAATAAAATTGTGTTTCAGTAATATAATTATAATTTATAAAACAAAAGAGAGACAGATTTATAAAGTTTGTAGGATAAGAAGAACCATAGAGAATAGACTTTAATTGTCGTTTATTTTTAACAGGTAAATATTGTAACTATTAAGAAAATAAAATTAATCTCTTTTACAGAGCAACACATCGTGATTTATTCTCCTAGTGAAAATCCTCAATAATATTAAATATCTGTAGGACAAGTACACGCAGGCTTATATTAATCTGATAAATTACACTTAATCGCGTCGTCGAATGTCGCCTAATGAATCTCTAACGAATGTCGCCCGGCGGGCATGCATCTCTTTTTATATGCATTAGCACAGGTGGTGGGGGTTTGCCATCATCGAATGTTCGAGAAGGCGTTCTTTTTACCCATTAGAGTAAACCGCCATCGAACATTCGAGAAGGCTCCTTTCCACGCACCTGCGCTACCCGCCAGGACCGAACATTCGCGACGAACAAGCGACAAACGCCTCATACACACACTCACCCTCACTCTCATGCATTCTCTCACGCTATGACAAATTCGGCACCTCTAAATATCTTATAAGCATATTTCAGACAAACTTTGTTTATTGGATTCTGTATCAACAAGTATGTGAGTTGTGACGAAATAATATTTGAAAAAATAGGAAGTGACGAACGAGATATCATACTGGCTGATATAGAAGGAAACGAATAGAAGTCAAGAGGCATAGGTGAGGGAGGTCTCGATTAAACAAAAAGTTGATCAAAAGGTGAGATTAAAGAATGTATTACATGTTCCAAACTTGAATACAAATTTGATTTTTGTCACAAAAACAAGATTATGGATACAATATCAAATTTAATAAAAATGGAGCAGATATATGTATACAAAGAGGGTGAGACTGGACAAATGAGAGCAAAACGTGAGGGCAATGCATATTATGTACAGGCAGTGGCAATAAAAAATGAAACTCTGAAGGCGATAAACGATGAAGAAATATGGCATAAGCAATTGGAACATGTAAATACTAAAATAATTGAAGAAATGAAGAAGGATGAACTTGTTATTGGGATGAAAGGTGCAAAAACACGTGCACAATGTGAGTGTTGTGTACCAAGCAAGATTTACAGAAAAGTTCATCCAAGAATGAAGGAACGTAGAACAAAGCGATCCCTGGATTTATGGCATATGAACTTAACTGGACCAATTACACCTATGTCAATAGGAGGAAAAAAATACATCTTCACAATTATAGATGATTTTTTAAGGGTGCTGTTTGTTGTAGCATTGAGAGAGAAAAGTGAAGCAACGGAGGAATTAAAGAAACTGATTGTGCTAAAAGAGAATCAATCAGGAGTAAAGTTAAAGCAATACGTTCTGATAATGGAGTAGAATTCGTGAATAGAAGTCAGAAACTATGGTTGGAAGAAAAAGGAATCAAACATGAGCTGAGCCCCACTTATACACCACAATGCTACACAATGCAATGGTGTAGCTGAAAGAGCGAACAGGTCAATTATAAAGATGACAAGGGCGTTAATAGCGGACTCACACTACCCATAAATTTCTGGGCAGAAGCAGTGAACGTTTCAGAACATACGAAATCGGGTTAAATCTAACGTGTATGGTAAAACTCCATATGAATTATAGTACAGGAGAAAGCCAAACAATTTGAGCACGTGGAATGATGCTGGAATGGTGGATTCAGCAAGAATTCTACGTGGAGGGAAAGAGGTGAACAGTAGGAAGCCTAATGCAATTATCAGCTACACGGCTTCCATGGGCGGCGTTGATCGAGCCGATCAATATGCATCCACGTATTGTTTTTTACGGAAATCCCTTAAGTGGCAGAGAGAAATGTTTTTCTGGGGCATGGAGGTATCTGTGATAAACTCTTATATTCTATATAAAATTCTTAAAAAAAATCGAAGTGAGAAACCGTTGAAACACCTAAAATACGTCAAATTACTGGTCGATCAAGTGGTTAACAATTTCCGGCAAGAAAGATCGAGAGCGTCAACTTCCTCATCTGCGTCTGCTGAGATAAGGCTGAACGGAAAGCTTCATGAAATGCGGAGGGGGAAAAAAGCAGATAGCGTTGTTTGCTCCAATAGGCAGAAAAAAGGCGAAAGACACTAAACCACCGAATACTGCGATACCTGTCCTAGTAAGCCACGAATGCATCTTGGGGATTGCTTTTCGAGATACTACTCGATGAAAAATTTCAAAAAATAATTTTTATTTTTGTATATTGTTATACTTTTGTATTGTTACATGCTTTGTGTTAAAAAAAGTACATTTCGGAAAGAGGCTCGGGCGATATCGCGCATAGCGACGCCCCTGGATTCGCGACCTCTGAGTTGTACATAATTAAACGCAACGGTAATCGAGTAATGTTTAACGGCAGATTCGATAAACATCGACGCGGCCTTGGCTTTTGTTGCTCGAGGAAACCGAGTCGCAAGGCAGAAAAAAGATGTTTAACCTTTAATTTGATAAAGTCCGGCGTGACGGACACATTTTTAAAATAAATCCTGACAAGTTTTTATTTCATGTTCATCGATTTCTAATCGATTAAACGTTTATTTATACCATAAACAAATAGTAAAAAAATGCGTAATTATTGTGGCAACATTGCATGTGTCAGTTGGGACGCAAAATGTCTGCGAAAAGGCGGCCACCTGTTTTGCTCAAGGTATTTATAATTGTTTTTCTTATTTTTTGTGGAAAAATGAATTGAATTATAGATTTCTTTATTAGATAATAAACATGTCACTCATTATTTACAAAAACATACGCACTTTATTACATTTTTATGATGTTTATTTGTAACTAAAATGTTTTGTCCGTCACAGCGGACATTGCTAATTGTATAGAAAACTACCACTTTTTTACTATGTCCGCTGCGGCGGACAACGCCAAAATGTGTGTGCTTTTGCTTGTTTGGTTATGGTGCTGAGTTTGGTTTTTTTTCTTTGCCTACAGCCTAATCGCGCAAGTAAAATTATTGCTTTAGTGCCGAATGAACATGCACCTTCCGATGCTAGCGAAATATCAGATTCGGAAACTGAATTGCATGATGCACGTACTAATTCTTCCACCCCGCTGTCTTCTCCTGCACCATCAATTGCATCTTCTCTTGCTAACCTAACAATAGATACATCCGACGACGAAGAATTAAACTCTGAAGATGCTGATATTATACCACATTCTATCGTGCGTGAAATTGGCAACTCCATTTATGAAAATGTTCCATCCCTATCTGCTATTCCTTCATTGCCTGCAACGCCTATAACACCAATAGCTTCTTCATTAGCACTCCGAAAAACAAGATCTAGGAAACCACCCACAATCAAAGCCAAAAGACCAAAAAAAGTCAAAAAATTTCAGCTGACTTACAATTGGAGAGTAGCTCAATTCCGTCACCAAGCGACAATAGAACAGGCTGAGGATGATTACATAGACCTGCCAGAAGATGATTCACCTTTGAGTTTCTTTCACCTTTTTTTTTCTCAAGATATTCTTACTAGTATCGTAGAGCAGACAAACTTATATTCAGTGCAACAAACTGGCAAGTCAATTCAACTAACCGACGAAGAATTTAGAGACTTTTTAGCTATCCATGTTCTTATGGGTATTGTTGTAATGCCTTCATATCTTGATTATTGGTCAGAAAAATTTAGATATAGTAATGTCGCAGATATAATGTCTTTGAAAAGATATCAGCTGATACGAAGACATTTACATTTTGTTGACAATACAATGGACGATGGAGACAAATATTTTAAAGTTCGTCCAGTCATAGAGCAAATACGACAAAATTGTCTGAAACAACAGAAAAAAGAGACAAAATTTAGTATAGATGAAATGATGATAGCATATAAAGGAACTAAGGCCGGTAAAAGAAAACAATACATGAAAGATAAACCTAACAAATGGGGCTTTAAAAATTATGTAAGGGCCGGAGTTTCCGGATTAATTTATGATTTTGTGCTGTATGGAGGGGACGATACTTTTCGCAACCATAAGTTCAGTGAAGAAGAATTGTCTCTAGGTTTTGGTGCTCAGGTGGTTATAGCATTATGTCAAAGTATTTGTCAAAAACCATCTTTCGTGTTTTGCGATAACTTTTTTTCTTCACCGGAGTTGCTATTTATTCTCCGAGAAAACTATGGTGTTTTTGCCTTAGGCACTATTCGAGGCAATCGCCTTCGAGGAGCAGAAAAAGTTTTACCTACTGAAAAAGTCATGAAAAAGAAACCTCGAGGACATTTTGTAGAAACTGTATGTGATAAAAACCGCTTAGCTGTTGTTCGTTGGAATGATAATAAGGCTGTCACATTCATTAGTTCCTTTGTAGCAAGTGAGCCTATAGAAAAAATACGCCGATATTCCAAAGACGCAAAAGCCAAAATCGATGTCCAATGTCCACAGATTGTGCGCCAATACAACAGACATATGGGAGGTGTTGACCTTTCTGATATGCTCATATCACTGTACAAAACACCCTTCAAAAGCAGGAGGTGGTATTTAGCAATATTTGCACAGATGATTGACATTTGTATAAATAATGCTTGGCTATTGTACCGCCAAAAGCATTCCGGCAACGTGAAATCTAAAAAACCTTTGAAAGCATTTAGATATGATATTTATGACTTATTGTGCAAGGCAAACAGGTCTGCTAAAAGAAAACAGACCGAATCCGTCAAAGTAAAGAAACCGCATGCACCCCGCCCTTTGAGTCCATTAAAATACGACAATATAGGACATTTCCCTTCGACCATGGAAGAAGGACGCTGTAGGTTCTGCCAAAAGAAAACTGTCGTGTATTGCATAAAATGCAACACAAGATTATGTTTCGTGACAGGAAAAGTCCCCAGAAATTGTTTTTTAAATTTTCATACAAAATAAACTGTACTTCGGTATCAATTACTTCTAAAATGTTCATTTCTGTATTTTTCTTTAATAAAAAAACATAAAAATAATTAAAGTTTTTATTTTCCGTAATTTGGCAGCGTCCGCCTCAGCGAACATATAAATCTGAGCATTTATTTCAAAGTAATTGGCAAGGTCCGCTGTGACGGACACCACTTTTCCCAGCAGTGGGCTATTGTAGATTTAAAAAAAAAAAATTCCAGGACTTTATGACATACCCCTAAAGCTACAAAATTGTCAAATTCATATATTTTGAATATTTTGATCGGTGCCAAATTAAGGGTTAAGGTGGGAATGGGCGGCCCGATCCCTCTTTGCCCCTGTGCAGACCCGTAGAACTTCAAGTGAACGGAAGACAGTAACTTGCTGTCAGAGCGTCGAAGTAACGAAATCGACGGTCAAGTCAGTTTTCAGTAACGCTCTGAAGAAGAAACGTGTGCAGCAAATCGAAACAATTCTGTATTTCAAAGTTTATTTTATATTTCCGTGTTTTTATTATTGTTTTAGCATTTTAGCTTTATATTTTAGTATTTAGTATTTAGTACTTTACACTATTTTTGTATTAAGTATATTTTATTATTTTTATTATTAGTTTTAACACATTATTTTTTAGTATTAATTTGTTGTTTCCTATTTTTGTTTTTTTATTAATTTTTCTTTTCATTTTGTTGTACTTTTATACTTATTGTCTCAATGTCTTCATTTGTAACGAGCTCAAATAGTAAATTTTCCGTGTCGGCTTTCTCCGAATTTGAAACCGACACTCCTCAAGACAAACAATCATCAGGCAGTAAAAGTGCATCAAACAGCGATGCCGAGCCCGAAATTGAATTGGAAGAAGACGACGTACTGCATGTTGTGGATACCAGAACACAAGGTATCCGGACGTAATTGGCAACGTATTGGGCCCAGCAACGATATAGCAATTGCGTCTCGTGAATGTTCGCTGACACCAAAAAGCGAATACATTGAAACGATAGAGGAAGCCTTCGATTTATTTATAGATGATGAAATCATTCACAGTATTATATTGCATACAAATAGGAAGGCAAAAGAATGTATGCCTCCTACAAAGCAATGGAAACCTGTGGACCGTGTGGAGATCAACGCGTTTTTGGGGCTGCTGCTCGTTATTGGAAGATATAGAGAACCTCGAGAATGTAAACATAAGCTGTGGAAAGTAGACGACGCTATGTCTTGACGATTTTATGCAGCAGCAATGTCGCGGGACCGTTTCGTTGATCTTTTGAGATACATGCGTTTTGACGATCCTCGCATACGCCAAGAAAGGAAAGCTGAAGACAAACTGGCACCACTACGAGATGTAACAGACATTTTTGTGGAAAATTGTAAAGAATGTTACAGTGCGACAGAAGCGGGTTGCATCGATGAACAGCTAGTAAAATTTCGCGGCCGTTGTTCTTTCAAAGTTTAAATGCCAAATAAAACCGGCAAATATGGATTAAAAATTTGGACATTGTGCGACTCTAAAACATTTTACTGCTGCAATATAGATGTGTACCTCGGAAAACGTAGAAATGCTCCAGAAAAACAACAACGACAACGAGTCGAGAAACAGTTAACTGATTTCTGGAAGAATTCAAACCATACAATAACAACAGATAATTTTTTTACAGATATTTCTTTAAGTGAACAATTGTTAGAAGATAAGCTATTTCTAGTTGGAACTATGCGAATAAATAGACGCGGTTTACCAAAATGTTTAGTAGACGTAAAAAACCGGGCGCAATATTCTTCTACATTTTTATTCACTGAAAAAACGACTTTAGTATCACACGCACCAAAGCCACAACAAACTGTTATTTTACTTTCTACACTACACCATCAACATAATATATTATCAGCATCAGAAAAATTTAAACCACATATAATCCATTATTACAATAATACTAAAAGTGGCGTAGATACTTTTGATAAAATTATGAGGGAATATTCTTGTAGGCGTTGTACCCGTCGTTGGCCACTGTCACTGTTTGTGCAGTTCATTGACATTGTTGCATATAATGCTTTTGTTTTGTGGTAAATAAAATTTCCTACCTGGAAAAAGAATATTCCTCCGAAAACGCGAAGGAAAATTTTTTTACAGCATTTAGGGAGAAAACTATGTGACGAAAATATAAATAGACGCGTAGTGCGATTTCAAGCGCAGGGATCAGGGTTCCATAAAAACATTTTAAATGCAATGGAAGCGACAGGTAGAATAATTGTTAAGAAATGCTGGGACATAAAACGAAAGAGAGGTCGGTGTTGTCTCTGTATAGGTAACGATAATAAATACACAACTGTATGCGAAACTTGTAAAAGACACATTTGCGGTGGCCATTCTAAAAAAACCCAACAAATTTTATGTATGTCATGTAACAATATGTAAATGTACAATAAATATAACTTTCATCTCAATTCACATTATTATTTGTTCCTATCCGCTCCTATATTTTCTTACGAGTCGAGCGTTTGTCACTGTGTACAGTATCGGTGAGGACCTCGGTCTCGAACGACCGTCATTTGGGCAGCACAGTATCGGTGAGCCGCCTGGCCGGGTCTAAATATGTATTAGTGGAATATCCGTGGGGGTCCCGAGAGACCCATGGCCAGGCCGCCAAACTTCAGTAGTTGGCGGGTTAAAGCATTCTTCAATGCCGTTTCAACAGAAACATCCGATAATTTTTCCCAAGCAAATATCACTAAATTAATTATCGAAAGCGAGCATCGCGCTCAACTTCATGCAGGTGTTCAAGCCACCTTATATGCAGTCAGGACAAGGTATTGGCCCATAGACGGTCGGAGTCAGGTATGGCAAACACAAACATTGCGTGCGTTGTTACCGAGCTCACTCACCTCCGGTCAATTACATCATGGGTGATCTACCGAAGGCGAGAGTCACAGAAACCCGTCAATTAACAACCGTTGGAGTAGACTATTGCGGGCCTTTCTTTATTAAGGAGAGAAACCATCGAATCCGCAGACAAATAAAGGTTTATGTGGCTATTTTTGTCTGCCTCGCAATAAAGGCAGTACATCTGGAAGTGGTGAGTGATTTGACCATGGTAGCCTTTATCGCGGCGCTTCGTCGCTTCATCGCGAGAAGGGGATTTTGCAGCCATTTATATTCGGACAATGGGACAAATTTCATTGGGGCAAATAACGAGTTATGTGAACTTCGGGAACTCCTACGTTCGGATGACCATCTCAACAAGGTCCAACATTTCCTCGCGGACCGAGCCATCGAGTGGCACTTCATCCCACCACGCACCCCATAACTTCGGTGGTTTATGGGAGGCCGCGGTAAAATCATTCAAATACCACTTAAAACGCGTCGCAGGGACAGACTTCTTTGCCTTTGAAAATTTTAACACTTTGATTGCAGAAATAGAATCCATCCTAAACTCTCGAACTCTAACTCCCATATCATCAGACCCTAATGATCTCCTCGTCCTCACACCTGGCCATTTCCTGATCGGCGATTCATTGACCTGTGTGCGCGAGCAAGATTTCAGGGACACAGCACATAACCGTCTCTCTAGGTGGCAACAAATACAGAAGATTAAACAACACTTCTGGACGAGATGGCATCGCGAGTATCTTAACGAGCTAACCAGCCGAAACAAATGGACCAGCGCCTCACATTCCATCAAGGAGGGTATTATAGTCCTCCTGAGAGAAGACAACGTGCCATCTATGCAATGGCCTCTTGGCAGACCATTTAGTACTAACCCTGTACTAACTTGACTAAGCACGTCATCGAGTTGAGGACACAACGATCCATTAATATAAAATCATATATACAAAACTCGCGAAACTTCTTACAGAACTGACACAGAAAGACGCACCGTTCCATTGGACAGACGCTAGACAGAAATCTTTTGACATTTTGAAACAGAAACTTTGTGAAGCCCCATCCTACGATACTCCGCTTTCAACGAACTGTTTACCTTGGCCACAGATACAGTAGGTCACAAAAGTAAGTAAACTGTAGCGTTTTGTATGTTTAATTAGATGTTTGTGAAGTATGCTGTTAGATATCCTAGCAACAGTAATAGCCTACGTCAAGGCAATGTTTTCAATTGTTTTCCACATATTAAACAAGAATTTCCTTTGCGTATTAAAGTTATTACACGAAATTTATTAAGACGTGACATTTATAAGCACCACAAAAGTAAGTAAACATTCTTTTTTTTTTGTTGTACACTATGTTAATATCGTGTATTTTTGTATTATGTGTGTTACATTATAAATTCTTAGTATTTAGCTGCCGTATCACTGTATTATGGTTATGCTGCTCAATTATTATAGTATATTTTTTTATTTTCTGGTTTATGTGCAACATTTGCATTATTCTTCTTAAGATTAATACAAAAATATGGTTGAAAAGAGGCATTTAACAAACGAGGAGAGGAGGATTGTTATTGAAATGAAAAACAAAGGAAATACTTATCGAGAAATCGCTAAATTTTTCAATAAAACACCAGCAGCTATTTTCAAAATTCTTACTCCATTCAAGAGTACCGGACGAGTTTCAGTTGCACCCAAATCTGGACGTCCAAGAGTCACTGATATTCGAGTAGATAAAAGAATAGTTAATATTTCTAACTCAGATCCCTTTTTATCTGCTCCAAAAATACGTGCAAAATTACTAAATGAAGGGAAAATTGTACCATGCACTGAAACCATTCGCCGACGTTTACGGGCTTCAGGAAAACACGGACGCGTTGCACGAAAGTTACCCCATTTAAGTAAGAAAAATCTCAAAAGACGAATAGAATTTTACAATAAACATGTTTTGAAACCAATAACATTTTGGGAAAATATACTTTGGACCGACGAATCTATGATTAGATTAAAATACAGCCATGGACGGATGTATGTCTGGAGAAGACAAGAAGAATTTTCGTCGTATGAGTGTGCGAAACCAACATTAAAGTCACTGGAACAGGGTATTATGGTTTGGGGATGCGTTTCATATTTTGGAGTGGGGAAAATTAATATTTTAAAAGGAAAAGTAAATTCCCAAGTGTATCTAAATTTACTAAGAGAAATTATAATTCCAGAAGGGAAACGATTAATAGGTAACGACTTCATCCTTCAACAAGATAATGCACCGATACACAAAGCAAAAATTGTTACTAAATATTTGCAAGAGAGTGCAATAAACATATTAGAATGGCCTCCACAAAGCCCTGATCTTTCCCCAATCGAAAATATGCGGTCTATTCTAAAACTACGTATTGCAGAAAGTAAACCTCGTAACCTGGTGGAGTTACAAAGTTTAATAGAGCAAAAATGGCAATTATTTACCATTGAAGAATGCAGGAAATACTTTCCTTGCCAAATAGATTGGCGAAAATGTCGTTCCAAAATGGTCATCATTGTGGATATTAATTAGTGTATAATATTTTTGTTTACTTAATTTTGTGACATACATTTATAACTCGTTTCGCGTTTTTGTTTTTTTCTGTAAATACTAAATCAAATAATTTAAGTTTTAATTATGTAGTTATATAAGTACCCTTGTGTAGTATGACCAAGTATTAATTTCAGTGTATATAAATAAATATCTACCATTCTGCATATACATTTTCGTAACAATCCTAGCTGTTTACTTACTTCTGTGACCTACTGTATAAAAAGGAAGGGGACCAGCAGCATTTCATCAATAAGAAAATCAATAGTAATCAGTCAACTTCAATCAATCAACCATTGTATTAACGGAACATTTACTTTTGTCATTTCAATAAACACATATTTCTTGTAGCAAAAAATAAAGTGACTTTTTAAACATAAACAATCGTTCCCATGTCCGTAAGAATGTAAATCAAAAATTGTAATATTTCTCCTTCGTTCTACTGAATATATTTGTCTCCACTGTATGAAAATTGTATTCTACTGTTTACTAATGAGTTTTGTTTTTCTCTTTTAATTAAATAAATAAATAAATAATGGAAATATACCTGAAAGTAGGGTCTCTACGTCGAGATCTCCTCAAAACCTAGGAATCGATTACTGTGGATCATTTTTAATAAAAGAAAAAAAAATTTCAAAATCAAAATAAAATCAAAACCTACATAGCAGTTTTTGTCTGCTTTACAACAAAGGCTATAGATTTAGAATTAACAACAGATTTAAGCACCGAAATACTTATAGCCGCATTGAAAATGAACGTTGAAAATAAACCTCTTGAACCTGAAGAAATATAATGAAACTCTAAAAACGACAAGGAAATGATGTAAGAATTGCTATCGTTAAACAGGTGAGGAGGAAGGTACGGGAAATGCCATCAAGAAGACCATAAGAGTCTCACTTATTGCCCAGCCTGTAAAAATGTTCCAGCGCTTTGTACCCCATATTTCACAGAAGTTCATAAATAAATTATAGTTAAATAATAATTATTGCTCATTTTGACTATTTTATTTGACGAATTGTTTTTTCTTTATGCTGAAAACAACTGTAAAAATAATTTTGTTTTATTTTCCATCATCTAGTCCTTCCCCAGCTATCTAATTTAGAATGTGGTTTTTAAAATAAAATTAGAAAAAAATGTGGACCACCGGTAGTTTACGCCGCCGGATGAAGGTAATGCTCGGGTTGAACGTGTTAAGAACAACACTCAGAAATCTTTATCCAAAATTGGTTGCGGTGCAAAACCGATTACACGAAAAAAAAATCGTATGAAACGACCGCGAATTATCGCTTGACTTATCAAAAAACCAATCTAGAAATCACCTCTTATGTAGATGTGGATTTCGCCAACAACGATATATGTTCCTTCTCGGTAATGAAGCAATAACATAGGAAAGCAAAATACAACATTTATCATAAAATATATACATATATATCCCCTATTTTAACAATATCATAATATCCATTATTTGAAAAAGAAGAGACGAAGGAAGTTTCGAATTATCGAGGAATCACACTCCTAAATTTGGTGTGCAAAATCTATGCAGCAATATTACACAAAAGGATATCAGACGAAGCGGAGAATAAAAGAATGCTCCCTGAAATACAAATGGGTTTTAGGGAAAAAGGAGTACGGTAGACAACACATATACATATACTACAGCACACCATACAAAAGGAAAGAACGAGAAGAGATGGGAAAGTATTCGCCTCAAAGCCGATTTTGAATCTGTGAATAGGGAAAAGCTGTGGCACGAGACGGAAAAAAGAAGGGTGAGAAAAGGATCAATTGAGAGAACAGTGGAGATCTACGTGCAAGTGAGGGTGGAAGTATATACAGAACAGGGAAACAGTGAGGAGTTCTGACTGACTGAGAGGGTACGACAAGGTTGTCGCCTTGGCCCAATGCAGTTTGCCTTGTATATATCAGACATGGAAGATCAGCTGAAAACGGCGAGCATTGGAGGGGTAGAGAGGAGTTTTTTTTCACCAGTGACACGTTAAGATCGAGAGCACAATTTTTTGTTAAAAATCAGTGTTTTTTTCGGGAGTTTGAGTCGAAATTAGTGGGATTTTGGAGAATCGGTCTGAGAGAAGCAAAAGGAGAGTAAAGACCGTGTGGAAAGAAGCGGTAGCGTGAGACGAAAAGAAGAAAGAAGATTTTTGAAGGTTGGGGCAGCCAAAGCACATGGGGTGCTTTGGCCAGCGGAAAATGCCTCCTTCCTAAAATAGAGGGCGACATCACTTCCGCTATGGAGCCGAGCCGGTCTACGGACAAAACGTCCCTAATAAACCGACAGGCAAAGGAGATGTTCGGCATCGAGGGAAGTGACCCCGGAACCGTTTCCGGGGTTAAGGATCAGCCAATGGGGTCCTCCGTCGGAGCGATGCGTGCATTCCGGAAACGGCCGCCGTCGTCCGAGGAAGAGGCCAACCAAAATCGAGGGAGGAGACCCTGGAATCCCGTTAGTGGTGGGGTGGGAGACGCGATCGGTGACGAAGGGGCTACAAGGCCCAAAACCGACGCGTCGCCGACATTAACAACGGAGTCGAGGACAGCGAGCGGACGTGAGAGCAGATTTGGAAAAAGTATAGAGACGTACAATAAGACAGAGTGTAAGAGTATCAAGGGTAATTTCCCAAGTATATCAGAAAAAAAGGAACGGCCTAGTACTGGTTGAAAGGAGAGAAAATTAAAAAAAAGAATCAACAAAAAGGTAAGCACGTGGGAGGCGGACTCACCAGAGGAGGAAACGCCTGCAGGAGAAGTGCTCCCCGTGATTTTTGAAATAGAGACAAGGGGATTAACAGACACCAATAGGAAAACTAGCAATACTGTTAAAATTTACAGATTTTTGAAAGACTGGGCAAGCAGTATAGAATACATCAGGATGACGAACAAAAGGAGGGCAGAGGTGAAGGTCACCAGAAACGCTATCTTAAGAGAAGTCCTAGAGAAGACGAAGGAGAACAAAGAAAACGGGATGTGGGCATTCGTTCCAAACCGTTTCAAAGAAAGATGGGGCATAATTATCGATTGGGACGGCATGTCGAAGGAGCTGGAGGAGGAAATCGTTCCCGGCCAGAACGTGCTATCGGTGGAGAAGCTGAAGAAAAGGACAAAAGTGGACGGAGGATTTGAATGGAGGGAGTCAAACACCATCCTAATAAAATACCGAGGAGGATCGCTACCCACAAGGCTGGTCATAATGGAGGGGTTTGTGAATCTGAAAGTGACGCCCTATATAAAGGCTGTGAGACAATGTTATAACTGCCTAAGGTTCGGGCACATCAAGAGCCAATGCAAGGACTCGATGGGCCGCTATTTCACCTGCTCGGACAAGGCACACGGCGAGTGTTTCGAGCGGCCATATTGCATCAACTGCAGGCAGGGCCATTCGGCCCTAAACAGAGACTGAGAAATATAGACTGGAGGCCAGAATCAATAAAATAATGGCGTACAAGAACAGCAATTTTGAAGATGCAAGGAGACAGGCCAGATTAGACCTGGGGCTGGCAGCCCAGGGACCGGACGGCGCAGAGGAAAACATGGGCAGGAGGGCCCAATTGAACGTGAAGAATATCCCAAGATGGGAAAACCAATTGGTGCCGGGAGGAAGAAACGATTGGAACAACAGGAAGCTGGAAAACCCCGCAGCGGGGAAACAAGGGCTGCGGAACAAACCGAGTTCTTCCTTAACCAGGGAAAGGGAAGGGGAGAACGGGAGGTCAAGCCAGAGTCCTCCCAGCAACCAGGAGCCGGGTTGGGCAACGGTGCTGGGGAGGAGAAGGCGAAAAGAGCCGGAAATCAGGGAGAGAAACGTAAGGCAGCCGAGCCCCCCACCAGGACGAGTGATACAGCACCAATCAGAGAAGGACAGGAGGCGGAATTCCCCCTCCATGCCAACCGTAAGCGACGGACCATTGGAGGGCATTGGAGGGATAGAAATAGGAGGTTCCAGAATATGGGGTCTAGACGAAAGATTATTCAGGGATAGCTTTAGAAAAAGAATGTGGCTGTATGATAGACTGGTGGCAAGCATAATGAGCTATAGAGTGGAAGTTTGGGTGGGAAGGAATGGGAGGAGATAGAAAAAGTACAAACGAAGTACACCAATACCTTGCTTTACGTCGTTTCGTTTTGCGTTTTCTCGATGTTGCGTCGCTGCTCAATTAGTACTAATTTTCATTGCGCGTCGTTAGGTTTTCGAGGTTGCGTTGTTTTGGATTCGAGTCTTGAATTTTTTTCTTGTTCTCTAACAGATGGCTCTACTTTTGTTTCTAATTGCGCCATGCCAAAAAATTTTTATAAATTTTTATGGGTTGTTTCTGATTACAAAATTGGTAAATATTTTTCTAATTTATTTATTGGCAGAGTTATATTATTTTTTTTTTTTACATACACTTAAATTTTTTTAGCCAAATGAGTGGAAAGGGCGCTGCTAGTAGAATTACCAAAAATAAGAAAAAAACTATCAGCTTGGAGACAAAATTAGATATTCTGTGACGATTTGATAAGGGAGAGAAGGCTGTGGAGATAGCAAAGGCTGTTGGTCTGGCTGCAACAACTGTCAGAACTATTAGAGATCGAGATAGGGATAAAATAAGAGAGGTTGCAAAATCTGCAACATCATTAGATGCTAAAACGTTGACTCGTACAAGGAGTGCTTTGATGATCAAAATGGAGTCCTTGCTTTCTATTTGGATTGAAAATCAAGTTGCGCATAGAATACCATTAAGTAAAATGGTAATTCAGACGAAAGCAAAAAGCTTATTTGATGACATAAAAAGTAAAGCTGCAGTATCCAACGATAATGCTAGTGTTAGTAAAGACGAGAATGAAACATTTGAAGCTAGTCAGGGCTGGTTTAAGAGATTCAAAGTTCGAGCAAATCTGCACAGCATTGCTCTGAAAGGCGAAGCAGCTAGCGCTGATATAACTGTTGCAGAACGCTACCCGACAGAGTTAAAAGCATTAATTCATAAAAGTGGCTACGATCCGAAACAGGTCTTTAATGTTGACGAGCCTGGGTTATTTTGGAAACATCTACCTAAAAGAACTTTTATATCTAAAACAGAAAAATCTGTGCCAGGATTTAAAGCTGGTAAGAATAGACTGACTCTTCTTCTTGGTGGTAATGCAAATGGTGATTTCAAATTTAAACCATTTCTCATTTATCAATCAGAAAATCCAAGAGCTATGAAAGGTTGTTCAAAGAATCTGCTCCCTGTCCACTGGCGAGCAAACAAAAAGGCATGGATGACAACATCATTATTTCACAACTGGGTTTTAACTTGTGCTATTCCAGAAATTAAAGCTTATTGCAACAAGGAAAACTTAAACTTCAAAGCATTGGTCCTAGTAGATAATGCTCCTGGCCACCCAGTTTATGTTGATGAGTTGTCAGAAAACGTGAAATTTGTATTTTTGCCGCCTAATGCGACACCAGTTATTCAGCCGATGGATCAGGGAGTAATATCGACTTTTAAAAGTTATTACCTTCGACGAACATTTAAACTTCTTTTAAGTGAGACTGATGGACAAGACAAGACTACCATGCTAGTTTTGGAAAAAGTTCAACATTATGAAAGCCATAGAAATTATTTCTGATTCATGGGAGGAGGTTAAACCATCTTGCATGAATGGTGTTTAGCGCAAAATATGGCCTGAATATATTCACCGAATATGCGCTGCAGAAAATGATGGTACACCAGCTGTTCGTCATGAAATTTCTAATTTAGCTAGAGAGTCCAATTTTGAAGGTATGGAGGAGGCTGACATAAATGAATTGTTAACTTCGCACAACGAAGAATTCTCTAATGAAGAACTATTGCAACTGGAATAGGAATTTGCTAATGAAGAAGGTGACAGTGACCGTTCAATAGAAATCTCCGAAAAACAAAGTTTAACCTCAAAACAAATTTCCAAAGCGATGTGTTTGATTGACGAAGCTATGGAGATTTTTTTAAAAAACGATCCTAACAGCGGAAGGAGTTTCAAAGTGTCCCAGGCGGTAGCTACGAATATCAATTGCAACAAGGAAATTTATTTTACGTTGAAAAAAGAAGCTGTTCAGCAAACATTGGACCAATTTTTTGTGAAAAAAGGCCGACTTACGACAACACCCATTATGGATTCATCAGAATGTGATTAAGTTTAATTTTGTTTTTCATAAATTAATTGAATAGTTTATTTTGTTTTAATTGAATACGTTTTTTTGTTTTTTGTATGTATGTAATAAAATTTTATATTATTTTTGTTTTTTTAATATTTACTTTGTTCAATTTTCTTTTTAAAAAGTAGTATTTTCGTAACCCTGTAACCTACCTTCGATCTTTACATGGTTTGCTATAGAAAATCTTAATTCACTTTGCGTCGTTTCAATTTGCGTCGTGTTTTTTGGAACGTAACCCCGACGCAAAGTGGGGTATTGGTATATATAAAGTGGTGCCTTGGATTAGACAGATAGACGCCAAATTACATAGGACGAAAGAAACCCTAAGGAATTAAGTTCACATTAACATAATGAATTGGGTTGCAAGATTCGAGGAAAAGACAGAGGTAGAAAATAGCAAGCCTCTGTTAAAGAAATGCGTAGAAAAAGCAATAAAATATCAGGAAAAAACAAGGTAGGAAAGACAGAGGAAGAAATGCATCAACGACTGTGGATTCAGTCAGGAAGGTCTAGAACAACAAAAAAGGAGAGAAGTAAAAGTAAGTAAAAATAAGTAAAAGTAAGCAGCAACATAGAAGACAATAATACATATTGGAAAAGTGAGGAGAGGAGGAAATGAATACTGTGCAAAGAAAACGCAGGCACACTGGGGTATATGCTTAACGAATGCAAAGATCCAAACAGAGCACAATTGAATATACAAGAGATCATAAAAGAGGAATGCACAGAGGAGTCCGAGCAGGAGGGTATTAGATAGGGAAGAAAAAGAAAAAGCTCAGGAGATGTGTAATGTATAGAGTAGCGATAGTAAGTTAATGCTACAAGAGAATAAATGTATATAATATCGATAGTGTATGTGGTATAGGTGGAGGTGTACGTGAAGGTGTGCGGAGTGATCACAGTAATATAGATAAGTAAAATAATAGATTAGAATAGAGAAGAACAAAATAGGAATACCAAAAACCTGGTCATAATAAGAAAGCACAAATGTTGTATGCCAACGCATAAGTATTAACAACAGAATAACATGTCAAACAAGTTGAGCGAGAAATGAGAGACAAAAGGTACTAATGTAAAACAGAGTCCATTCCCGAGCATTATATGTTGAAATAAATCAATCTATCTATCATAATATGTTTTAAAAATAAAGTATGATTTCGGTTTATTTGCATGTGCTGTAACTTAAATTTTCCCCTATTTTGGCATATATTAGAATATGTTTTAATAATAAAGTATGATTTAAAAACGTAACAAAATTATTGTTATTCAACATTCACCATCAATGAATGCCAACACCTTCCGGTATAAGTGGGAAATAAGGATATTTAGCAAACATTTCTGGCATGCACCAAGCGACTACGTGAATCTTGACATTCAAATCGAAATTCTCTAATTTCGGTCTTTCATGGTAACAGGTACATAATACTATTCATTATAATAAAAACTCCTCCACAGAATACTAACTTTAATTCCATAGAACATTTACATGCAAAAATTGAAAAAAACTAAGAAATTATTGAATAATTTCAAAAGATTTATTAAGAAATAAAATTCACAAAACATATAACTCCACCAAAAGGGATACAAGCAAGAAACTTGTACATGATATGCAAAGTCAGTACATTGTTAAAGCATACTATTGGTGCTAAAGGACTAATCAGATATTAATGTTAAAAAATTAAAAAATTATTTATATATTCGAATACTCTAGTACACTTATAGTTTATACACCATAAATCTTGTTCTCGGATTTGTTTGTAATTTTACTGATATCTTAAGACTTCCATCTATTTAAACCTAATACATATATTTTATCTCTTGATGATGTACATGGCAATTGTTCGAATAATTTTTTAAATTACTAGTGGTTCCAATATGTACAAGCTAAATAAAAATTTTCCAAACATCAAGGAATTTATATATTTTTTTGAATCCTGCTGTAAAAGCAGCTTAAAAATATAAAAAATAACATCAGCAAAAATGGGAAAGAATGCTAAAAAGGCTGTAATAAAAAGATTATTCACTAAAAAGGAAAAACTGATGAAAAGCATCATAAGATCTAAACCTGAAAACATTTTGAAACATCTAAAAGAATGATAGTCATAATGGAAAAAATGATGGCATACGGTATCCATACTGTGGCATTTAATTCCAAAACAATGCTTAGAAGATAAGAACTTACACAAGTTAAGAAATAGAGGAGGTAAGAGATTTATAGAATTACTAAATCAAATTATGTTCAACATCTAAATTTGATCAGCTAGAACAATAAAATACTATTAAAATGTACTATATTTTAACAACAAAAGCATTAACATAATCCTAATGAAAAGGTTCATAGAAAAATAAATATATAACAGAAAATACTAAAAATCCATATACAAATAACTTCAAAAACTCAAACAGATGTTTATGTATATATATTTATTCATATATGAATTAATAATTAATTTTTTGGTAGCCAATTATATTAGGTATTTTTACTCTAACCAGACTATCACACAATTTACATTTTTTTTAACTATACTTAAAAGTTCATAGATTTCAAAGTACTTCTCTAACTTATATAAAAGATTAATTTGTTTCTTTTATTTGGGACAAATTCAGAGTAAAATGTCAACTATTCTCTAAGTGACAAAAATCTGTGTTTTGCTATGTAATATTAGATATGCACATTTTTATTATATTCAACAAAACCCAAAGCTTCAAATCATAGTACTTTGCAAAGCCAAACACATTTTATGTTTATAAAGCCAAAATATATTACTGTCATTAATAAGCTAGAATCACTTTTCAATGTAGGTAACATAAAAAGCAATAAACAATATTTTAAATATTATATAAAAGTTGGAAATGACACTTTTAACGCTTCCTAACTAGTGGTTTTGACAAACCTTATTTTGATTATTTTAGAATTAAAAAGAACGATACAGAATTGCAACTTAGGAAACACTTATAAATATTAATAGATATTTATTATAAATTTTAAATAAAATATTACACAATAACATTATTAAATTAAGTTTAAGATAAACCAATCGCAAATCATTAAATGAACTTGATTGTTTTAAGCATTTCACACAAAATAATAAAAGTATTTTGTTTATGGCTCTTATTGTTTATTTGTTTAATATATCTACCATTATATGTTAATTATATTTATTACTTACCAGGAAATCCATGAAGTATGATTCAAAACATAAATGTAATGTAAGCACCTGTTTTTACTAATTATGTATAAAGCAGAATTCTCTCGATTACTTTTAGTCTTACATCATTTGATTCCAAACGAAGTTGTATGTTTCATCATCGACCACCTAGACATAAACCATATACAACTTTATTTATCGAATATACCTCTGTTCTCCTTTAAATTAAAATGTTTATCATTATATATACAGTAAATTGTAATATGTAGAGAATGCATATTAAGCAAATGTGTACTTTAAATATAAAATACCTCAAACATATATTATATCTGAAAGTTGAAACAAATTCTTATTCAAATCCTATTTCATTACTTACATATATAAAAATATGAATTTGCATAAAAATGCAGTCTAATTATGACAATTTCCTTTACTTATTTTAATTCAGACAGACTACTAATTGAAATAAAATATCACCTGCTCTTTTTGTTATAAATATCCTATTCATTTGCTCCAGCTTCTTGTACATTGTTTTTACTATAAACATCTGGCCTTTCTTGTTTCTATTCATATATTTCCATACATTGTAGTAAGTTGAAGACACTTCAACTTGCATATAATGTATAACTTTACTTTTGTTGTATTCATAATATTAAAGACAATTTCTAGTTTTTCTCTAGATGTTTTCACCACCTGTTTAATTTTACTTTTGTCACATTTGTAACCTAATACAAAATATTTCATTCTTTTCTATGATTTTATAACCTAAAAATGAGCAAAAATATAGCAAATGAATACGAGAGAGCATGAAAGAAATAAAAGACGTATCTAAATAGCAGACAAAGAGAATGTATCGTATGAAAATTCAAAAAATATCTACTTACACGTGTGGCATTACCTCATAAAATACGCTACACGAACAGTATGTATGTACATAGTACACGAGCGCCACAAAAACCGTACGTAAACAACATTGCGACTGACTGCGAATCAAATGCGAAAGACCAGATAAGTGTTGGCTGAAATTCCTCCGTAATTAAAATGGAACAAATTTGTAGTTTATATCATGACTAATATTGCAGCCAAATAGAAGTGCGGGAAAAAGCATATATATATTCTATGGTATGCATCATTCTTATAGGACCAGAATATTTTAGAAAAACAATCAGATACAAATAATACCCCTCCTTTCTATCCCTACTTTTCGGTTCCTCTCTACAGCCATTATGTCTACCGCTGGATTGTAAGTGGTTACACTGCTTCAAACCATATGCCTCAAGCATGTACAATACTTCCTTTTGTAAGTTTAATCCTACTTAAGAGGAAAGGGGAAAAAGTAACTGAACTCTTATTCTAGTGTTTGATCTCACTTTATTGGCTTGCTATGTCCACGCGGGTATCCACGAGACTGCTTGATTCATGAAGGCTGGCGGAAACGCTGGAAGCCCTATGGACTTTTCCCTAGCCGACTCTAGCGTCCATGTTCCGTGATTGACGATGTTTGTGGCGAAGGTTGCTGGCCGTAGGGGTGATTTCTTCCTTGCCGCCGGGAGAGATTGAGGAAAAACTGAATTTTTAGAGCGGTAAAAAGAATTTAATAACGATAACAGAGAATAATGTGATAACAGTGATAACAATAATAAATATAACAAGAAACAATAATGAAAGTAACAGTATAAAACAAGTAACAGCAATGTATGCAATATAACGTAAGCAAATGAACACTTTCTCAACTGTTTCTCGGGATGCTTCCTTTTAGAATGAAGAAACAGGGCGCAATCCCGAGAGACGCGCCAGCGAAAAAGAGAACGTTCGGAATTCATGTTCGCAAGGGTGCACTTCCGGTTGGTAACACTAGTTCAAGCGAAGGTGTACTTTTCGGCGTGACGGCTGAGCGGAAGCAGAGGTTGCAATACTACCCTCCTCCAAGTCGCTTGTCCTACTGTAGACAGCAGACGATTTTCTATTATATGTTTTGAGTGGAAGGGTTTTCGTACCTCCTCAGCTTCAATGTTAGCTGGCTTCAGCTGCTCCGTCGAAATTACAGTCTTCTTGCCTCTTATATCTATTAAATACGTTGTGTCGGTCAAACGGCGCACAATGCGATATGGCCCTTCATATGGCCGTTCCAAAGACCTGTAAACAAAATTGACAAGCACAAAAACGTGTGTACAGTCAATTAAGTCACGGTAGATGAAGTATTTTTTTTTGCCCGTGATGTGATGTTTGTCGTGGTACTATCTGTCGCATGTATGTACGGCATTTACTCATAGAAAAGTCGCGTTGCGTCGGTCAGTCAACTAAAAATTCTCCAGGTAATCTGAGGGGACTACCGTATAGTATCTCAGATATTGACTTGAAGTGACAGAAATGGTAAAACGATAACTAAGACAATGTCAAACAAAATGGGAAAGAAAGGTAGTAAAATTAAGGTGTGATAACGGCAAAGAATATGCTAATAGAAACCTTCAAGAATGGTGTAGAAACAATGGAACAATACTGGACCTCACAGTTCCGTATTCGACGCAACTAAACGGCAAAGCAGAATGGCTAAACCGTAGCATTCTAGAAGAAGCAAGAGCTCTGTTAATAGATTCAAAATCAAGGAAGGAGATGTGGGGCGAAGCAGTCCGTATTGCAACTTACCTATTGGACAGAAGTCCTACAAATACAAGCGACAAAACAGCGGTAGAAAACTGACTAGGTAAAAAGCCCGACCCACAAACCTACAAACTTTCAGCTCTGATGCCTATGCTAAGGAACACGGGCAATTACGTAAATTAAATGAAAGGTGTAAAATGTATACAATGGTAGAGAACTCGACATACGGATATCGTCTATGAAATAACCAAAAAAAGAAAATAATAGACGCAAGAGATGATATTTTTGGAAACATCAGAGGAAATAAAATAAAATATGTTCCGTCCCACGGAACAACAGCGGGAAGTTTTCCTTGGCATATTTACGACATGAGCGTGCCGGTAATGCTATTTTTGAGGACGAAGAAACCGTCGCGTATGTCTGCTTAATTTCAAACCCTCTTAACGTCCACAGAGGGACAACAGTCTTAATTTCGAGTCAACCGTGTCTCCTCAATAGCCAAGCCCGTGTCGTAAATAAGGGACTTTCAATAGGTTTGGCGCCCAGCCGATACCCGCGCTCGAGAGGGTACATGGGCCCAGCAGAATTTCCCCTTCGTCGCCTAAACTCGGGAAATCTTCCCGTTCCGAGTGACTTACCCCACCCTCGTTCTCGAAACGCGTGCTAAGGGCACAAGAACGGGGGTGGGCGGTATTCAGGGCGTACGTTGATTGGAGTCTTAATTTTTTGACTCCAACCAATCGGCGTATCGTCCTGAGATATGGAGGAGTGAACATTCGAACTCCTCCATATAAAAATCGAGTCACTTCGGCACCGCGAAGCAATCGTTACAAACCACGTAAGAAATCACTAAAAATCATAAACATCGTCAGAAGTCAGCAAGCAACTTTAAGACATTCAAATCACGTTTACACCACGCGTCTCAATCGAGAGACATCTCAACCAGATTAAAGTAATTAATTTTACTTTAATCAACGTCCACGGTCAACGTCGCGACCGAGCGTACATGGGCTTTACAACCCCATCAAATTCGCCAAGAATTGCGGTGACTTGGACGTAACAAAATACAATGACACAAATGTGTCAAAAGCTACAATAAAAATACATGAAGAAAGAAGAGAAAGAGAACAATCTATCAACGAAGAAGAAGATAGTACAAAAACAGAGGAAGAAACTTGCATCGAATAGATGACACAGAAAATATAATACTAGAGAAATACAGGTAGATGCTGGAAACAACGGAAATGCAACAGTAAGAAAAGGGACAAGAGAAAGAAGACTTCCAGAAAGGTATGGTGACTATTATGTACACCTTACATACAAAGAAGCAACTGAAGGAAAAGATTCACAAAAATGGAAAGAAGCAATAGAAAAAGAAAAGAACTCCTTAAAATCTACTATAAACCTTAAAAAAAAAAATGTAAGCTTCAGGAGGCTATATACGGTCTCAAACAAGCTCCATTACAATGGAATCAGCGTTTCAAAAATTTTTCCTATCCATTCCTAATGATCACTGTACATTCAAATAAAAAAATCAATCAACGATGCTAGCAACGTACGTCGACGATGAACTAACAATAACTAAAAGTAATGAAGAAAAATATAAAGGAACAACTCAGTAGAGAGTTGGAGGTAAAATTTTACGATATTTTTGATAGTTTTCTAGGTATGTTAAACCCTTGCGCTGCATACGCGGCCAAGGGTTCTCAACGGGGAGAGCATCTTCCGTCCCACAAAACAACAGCGGGAAGTTTCCATTGGGACATTTACGACATGAGCGTGCCGGTAGTGCTATTTTTGAGGACTAAGACATTTTAACCTTTTCTTTGCCTTTTTTCGTCGAATTTTCATAACGTCCACTGAGGGACAATAGCTTTAATTTCTAAGTCAACCGTGGTTTCTGTAGGCCCGGCGCCCAGCCGACACCCGCACTTGAGAGGCACATGGGCCTAGAGGAATTTCCCCTTCGTTGCCTAAATTCGGGAAACTTCCCGCTACGAGTGGCTCACCCCACCCTCGTTCTCGAAACACGTGCTAAGGGCACAAGAACGGGGATTGGTGGCACTCAGGGCATAATGCTAATTGGAGTTTTGATTTTTTGGCTCTAACCAATAAGCGTATCGCCTTGAGGTATGGAGGAGTGACCAGTCGAACTCCTCCATATAAAACTGAGTCACTTCGGCGCCAAGACATAGTATAAACAGAACATAGACCACAAACCATAGACCTCAGATAGTAGAGCATAGTATTGAATCACTAGTATTGAAGCAATAGCACAAAACACTAGTATACCAAGTCATAGCATAACACCAGTATAGTATACAACATCATAGTAAAACTTGGTATGGAATTTGAACTTGTTAGTTGGCACACCACGTGCAAGCTCACCCGGAACTCGAACGATTTTACACCTGTAACAATCGTGGAGTCCCAAACATTGGTCCTTCGAGTCGGATACAGTGATTCATAGTACACTGTTTAAACGGAAAACTTGCTCAAGACATCGTGACTTTGGATTCGAGGATTCAGCTGTCAAACTTGAGTCTACGATCTTCAACAAGCCAACTGGTTTGACATTCAAGCGAATCAAGACATCATCCAAGAAGGCGGCCTCCGTTGCGCAACCGTCGGCAACGGAACCGATCTCTCAAGAACCTTCGACTAGTTCCTTGGTACAAGCTTGTGTTTCGAATTCGGAAATAGAATTATCAGATTATTCTGTACTCGCTACAGCATTAGTATATGTTAAAAACAAGGTAGGCAAGTTGTATGAATGTCGCGCGTTGCTAGATGTCGGTTCTCAGGCGAATTTTATAACGGAATCGTTTTGCAATAAATTAGGTATCCCACGTACATCCGTACAAACAACCGTTGGTGGTTTAGGAAAATCAAGTAATTCCATTCATTCCAGGGTACAAATTACAATGGAGTCAAGGTGCAATAGTTTTAGAACAGCCATGTCGTGTCTAGTAATTAAGGATATTACCGAAGACATGCCAAATGTACCGCTCCATCGTGTAATGATCCCTATACCTGCGGGCGTGACGGTAGCAGACCCCGATTTTGTAAGGCCTAGACGAGTCGGCCTGCTAATAGGCGCAAGTATATTTTGGTGCTTATTATGCATCGGCCAGCACAAAATAGAATCAACCGATTTAGTACGGCAGAAAACGCGACTTGGTTGGGTTTTAGGTGGGAAATTAAATTGGCGCATCGATAAGACACGGAATCACATTACAACATGTCATATTACCACCAATAAAACTTTGAATAGTACAATTTCGCAACTTTGGGAAATAGACAATAATAACACCACTCGTCCTAATCAACAAGTTACAGCTGTTGAAGAGTGCGAACATCGTTTTAGAGAAAATACAACGCGTAATGCTAACGGAAGAGACACAGTAGACACAATTACTAGTAAGATTTAGGATCTCGGCGTATCAAGGAGTCAGGCCGAAAAACATTTATTATCATTGAAACGTAAATCCGCGAAAAATAGAGAAATTTATACAAATTATACAGCTCTTATGCAAGGGCAACGATCGACGCAGGTAGCCTGTGTTTCGGTTAAGGAACCTAATAAAATGAATTGGAACCTTCTCATGCGACATTCATATTTCCTTGAATTACGTAGAACAAGTGTGTATTTTCTGTACTTTAAGACAAATATATTAGACGGAATTCATAATTCTAAGCTTAGTAAATCCGAAACACGAACCTCAGTAGACAGCTTATCTACCAAGGAATTAATCGATGCAGAAATCTTTTTAATAGGGCTCGTTCAAACAAGCAATTTGGTATCATTGAATCCTTTCTTGGTCAAACTGGATTTAATCAGGATGGACGGTAGACTTGCAAACGTCCCAATCAAATACGACCAGAAACACCCAGTGGTTTTGCCTGCCAATCACCCGTTCACTACCATGGTTATTAGATATGAGCATAATAGATTGTTGCATGCAGGACGTTAACACACACTTGCATCATTACGCACTCGCTTCTGGCTGTTGACAGGTAGGAACGCTGTAACAAAGGTTATACGGAGTTCTATTAAATATTTTAGGGCAAAACCGACGGGCGCCAGGTATATTATGGGAAATCTACCTGACTCTCGACTGACTCCGTCTCGGACCTTTGCCACCTGCGGGATAGATTACGCAGGCCCGTTCTTTATAAAGGAAAGGGGACGCGGTCGCGCAGTTGTCAAAACCTACATCTGCATTTTCATATGTTTTGTCATAAGGGCAGTACATATCGAACTTGCAACGGACCTTAGTACTGACGCCTTTCTCAGTTGCTTACATCGGTTCATTTCGCGTAGAGGAAGGGTTCAATGCATCTATTCGGATAATGACACAAATTTTGTAGGAGCTCGAAACGAGTTAAATAAATTAGGAATTTTATTAAACAGCAAATCGCATAATAATCGTATAGACAGTTTGTTGAACCAAGAGAAAATACAGTGGCATCTAAATCCGCCTCATGCACCACATTTTGGTGGTTTATGGTAAAGTGCAGTAAAATCAGTAAAGCACCATTTGAAGCGAGTCATAGGGTGAGTCAACAACGATTGGTTCTTCCGTCAACTTCGTCCGCGCAGAGTAACGTGATCCCGTGGGGACTAGCCCTAATGGTAGCGAAAGGTATTAGAACAACGAGAGACAGCGCTTATGCTGTTTCTCACGTTCTGGGCAAGATGCCTGCGGCTATGAGTTCGTAGGGGACATCATCGCTCCCTTAGCGTGGCCCCGCCGGGTGAGGAAACGCTGGGTTCGTCGCGACTCGGTCCTTGCCTGGTCCCCGCTGCCGGGGAGAATCAGGCATAATGATGAGTCATAGCCCTGGCGGAACAAGGACGGAGCTGCTTGTGCGAGCCACAGCCCTCCTTGTGGGGGCCCCCGGTTCCGGCGTGGGTACCAGCCAAGGTTGGATATACGCCGGGACGTAAGATGGAATCGCCCGGTGTGAGAATCCCGCGGGGTAGTTCCGAGTACGCCGGTGACCCGTTGGTAAACGACAGGGGTAGTTAACCCTTAAATGCATGATGATGTATATTTACATCAGTGTTTTCTTCCGTACATAATTTCTAAACGGTAATTCGAACACAGTATGTTTTACTTTTAATAGGTGCTAAAAATATCTATCTTAGTTTTTGAACGCATACTTTCATGATATGACAGTTCACTTTTTTGCTTGTCTAAATTTGACATCTTGGCGCGACACTTTCAAATACACACTTTGGCGGTAAAATTGTAATTTTATTTAGTGAATACTAAATAGTATTATTTTGTGCAAAAAGTGATTTACGAGAGGATAAAGGTAAGATGAACACATTACGTTGTTTTTTTTTAGAATACAATAACAGTTTTTGTAAATATCTGCGGAATAATTGTGATGTAGAAATACATCAATATGCAAAATCGATAAGAAATAGTTTTACTATACGTATAATATATTTTTTTCTTTTTTGACTTATTTGTTATAGATACGTAATTTATTGATTCGAATTTTATAATTATTTTTACAGAATGTCCCGTAGAGTGGCAGATAGAGATATTGAACAACTTCTGGCGGCTTTAGAAGACGGAAATATTTCTGAGGATGGCTTGGAAGATGACAGTGAAGATGAGGAAACCTTTTTTGAGAATGCAAGAGAAATGATTCGAGAATTGGAGGACGAGGAGGCAGAGGATCATGAAGATCCTACCTATAGTGATCCACCACTAGTTCAAGATTTGCCTGGCCCATCGAGTGAAGTTATTTTTTCATTACCCATGCAAGAAGGTCAAGCGAGTTATGTAGAATTTGATAAAAGGAAACTCATTTGGAAAAAAGACAGTTTGATGTATGACGAATCAAAATTAATTCACCAACCAAGCACAACAGACTCTGCTATAACTGAACTCGATACACCATATAAATGTTTTTTGCACTACTTCACACCAGAGTTTCTTCAAAAAATTGTTGATGAAACCAATTTATATGCAGTACAAAAAAACCCTTCAGTATCTTTCAACATTAGTGTTGGGGAGCTAAAAAAATTCATAGGAATTCTTTTATTTATGTCAGTGGAGCATTTCCCTAGTGTACGCTCATACTGGGATTCCAAGTTTGGGTACGATCCTGTAAAGAGCGTAATGCCGGTAAATCGGTTTGAGATGATTAGGAGCTACTTGCATTTCAACGATAACAATGAACATCTTCCGCGGGACCATTCCGATCACGATCGCCTCCATAAGATTCGGCCTGTGATAGAACAGCTAAATACGACATTTTCATCAGTTGCAATAGACCAACGACTTTCTATAGATGAACAGATGTGTTCAACGAAAATTGCACATTTTCTAAAGCAATATTTACCAAATAAGCCTCACAAGTGGGGTTACAAGCTTTATGTTCTCTGTAATCTCATGGGATATGCTTACAGATTTGAGGTCTATTCTGGACAAGAAGAAAACAAAGACAAACCAGCCGATGAGCCTGATCAAGGAATAACAAATAACGTCGTTATACGTTTGGCGAGAGCTATACCAAGGATGAACAATCATATTGTATTTTTCGATAATTTTTACACATCCCTGCCTTTGGTACATTACTTGAATAAACAGGGTATACAATGTGTCGGAACTATTCAGCAAAATAGGCTACCGAATTGTCGACTCCCTGACAAAAAGGAACTAATGAAAACTTCTGTTCCGAGAGGTACATATGAGGAACGCGTTTCTCATTCAGATGGAGTAGACTTTTCGGCCACTGCGTGGAAAGACAATAAAGTAGTCACTCTATTATCAACTTACGTTGGCGCCGAGCCTGTTAGCAAAGTATCAAGATACGACAAGAGGGCTAAACAAAAAATTGACATTCCTTGTCCCAAAATTGTGCAAGAGTACAATATGCATATGGGCGGCGTCGACCTGATGGACAGTTTCTTAGGACGCTATCGGATTCGAGTAAAGAGCCGGAAATGGTACCTACGGTTGTTTTATCACCTACTGGACCTCACGACAATAAACTCATGGGTCCTTCTGAAAACCAATCTAATTGCTAAAGGTGTGTCAAAAAAGCAACTGCCTAATCTTGGGGAGTTTCGCAATTGTTTGGCTGACACACTGTGCAATATAGGTATGTCTGGTGGAAGTAAAAGAGGACGACCCAGTACTTCCTCTCTAGAACGCGAGCTACAAATAAAAAAGCCAAAAGGTCCGCAACATCCGCTTCCGTCAAAAGATGTGCGCGTAGATGGGTTTGAACATTGGCCTGTATTTGCCAATCGATTACGGTGCAAGATGCCCAATTGTAAGGGCACCACACAATGGTCGTGTACCAAATGTAATGTACCGTTGTGTCTAAATCAGAGAAATAACTGTTTCAAAGATTTTCATTCAATACAGTAAGCCTAATTCGAAGACAGTCGTAAAATAGAAATAGTATATAAGCTAGATTATTAATACGAACTGTAATGCATACTGATGTAGAT
Organism: Tetrapedia diversipes; assembly: GCA_033822845.1. NCBI lineage: Eukaryota > Metazoa > Arthropoda > Insecta > Hymenoptera > Apidae > Tetrapedia > Tetrapedia diversipes. The sequence goes on along the minus strand of JAOPTO010000594.1, from coordinate 76,976 downwards.
CTACATCAATAAGTTTTTTTATAAAAATATACTTTTTGGAAAAAAAGAAATTTTTTTCTTTATTTTTCCCTTAATCTATATTTAATTAACTACTTGTTTCAATTTATTTTATTTAAAAAGGAAAAATCATGCATTTAAGGGTTAAGACTCTTGAAAGACAGGGCGGTGAGGTGCACACCGTTGAGGACAGGCGATCCCACCTACCCGAGCTAGGAGAAAAGGTGAGATGCCAGCCACCAAAACTAGGAGCGAAAGACGATTTGACAGTATGAGTGGGTACGTAGTACCCTGTTTTCTCCCGAAGGCCATACAGTATCCTTCGGTACTGGCGGTTGTATTGTTCTAAGGCATCGTATTGTGAAAGCAATACGCCGTTGGTACTTAGAAGAATTATAATATAGTAGTGCTGGTGTGCTGTTGCCGGAAGGGACGTTTTGACTTAAAAAGCAATACGTCGCTGGAAAGCAACACGCCGCCACCACTTTGAAAAATTTTGCCATCTGCCTTCGGGAGCTATAGTTATTATATGCAGAAGGTGGCTGGTAGCAAACCAGATCTCCTAGGTGTCATGCACTCACAACCAGGAATGTTTACGGATATGAGTTGGATAATGTTTGGAATTTGTGTTGCAGAATTCAGATTACTTTTAAAGATGATGATGCAAGGAGAAGCCTTGGACACGAAGGACCCCGGCCCTGGGTCCGGCTAGGACCGCAATATGCAGACCAGGCAATCTAACGGACAATAAGAGTGGACAAGTAATGGATCTGCCACTAAGCGGGCAGATCAAATGTAAGGCTTGTGGGGAAAGGTGTCTGGAACGGTGGTACCTCAATGAGAAGAATTTCTCGGACCATGTTGATATGGAGCACCCCCGGTCAAATGTGTTATGGCGACGCACCACATTCCAAAAGGCATTTCCTAGACTACATGGTTGGTGGTGCCATTTTCCAAAATGTAAGGAGAAAAGACTGGAAAATACCGGGGTAGAAGGAATTAGGTGCTCTGAATGTGGGGACACCTTCCAAACTCAGCGTGGGCTGTTCATACATGAGATGCATCGACATCCCATGATCAGGAATGAAAAGAGGAAGGCGATGGACAGCCACCCGGGTAGGAATAGACCAAGCAATAGCTTCGGCTTAGTCTAAGGAGGAGGTAGAGCTTCTTATAGAGCTCAATGAAAGGTATAAGGAGCCTAACGTAGCGATCCGAGAATTTCTTCCCGGGAAAACGCTAAAACAAATAAGCGATAAAAGGAGGCTACTGCCCGCTCGGGAGGTGGCAGAGGTAGCGGCCGACTCATCAGATTCGTCGGAAACTTCGAGCTCCTGCTATCAGGCGGCCGAAGAGGATACAAATATCCCCAGATTTAGGAATAGTGATGACATATGGAGGAACCCAATCCGGGATGCTTTATTTGCCAGCCACAAACTTGGAGGTATAGAAAAGAAAATCGAAGAGCTGGCTAGCCAGGTAACAATTGAAAGGAGCCACATCGACGCCATCATACAGGAGTTTGCGTGTATATTAAAAGAAGGCGTTGATGATGGTTCCAAAAGCAAAATCGGGTCGAAAAGACCGATTAAAGAAGGAGCGGGTAAGAAAAGGAGGAACAAGCGAAACAAATTTAAAAGCTATGAATACACTAGATGCCAGGAGCTGTATAAGAAGTTCCCTAGAAAGTTCCTGGATCTAGCGATAATTGGAAAAGATATAAAGGAAAAGAAGGCAATAAATCCCCCTCACATTAGTGCAGTGGGTCCACTATATAAGGATCTGTGGGATAAGCTGGGCCCCCAGTATAAATTGTTAACCACAAGGAACGCAATAACGGAAATGAAAATGGAGGAAATTTGGACACCAGTCACTATGGCGGATATAATTAACAAGATCAAAAAGATAAAAGCTGATACTGCAGCTGGTGTTGACGGTATTAGGAAAATCCATCTCCGGAAAAACGGAGCGGCACATATACTATCCAAATTCTGTAACCTTCTGATGATGAGCCGAATCTATCCAGAGCAGTGGAAAATATACCGAATCACGCTCATACCTAAACCGGGGAAAAGCGTGGCAGAGGTTGATAACTGGAGACCCAACACCATCGGGTCCCTCGTGGGTAGAATTTTCTCGGCAATGATCGATCAAAGACTCAGGCGTAATGTAAGTCACCACCTGAGACAGAAGGGCTTCACGAAAGAGGATCGATGTAAAAATAATATTGCCATCCTTAGTGCCACGATGATGTCAATGAAAGAGGAAGGAGATGGAGTAATTACCGTAATAGATGTGTCCAAAACTTTTGATACTATTCCGCATAGTGTACTGGCGGACAGTCTTATTAGGCGTTCCTGTGGCTGTCGATAAATATATAACTGATATGTACGACGACTGCTAAACTGTAATTAGTTGTAAAAGTCAGAGGAAAGTAGAAATGGACCTACTGCGCAGTGTTAAGCAGGGGTATCCGTTATCACCGCTCCTCTTCAATCTGGTCATCGACCCGATTATTGAGAATGTTGACGAGACGACGGAGAGCATTAAGTTAGGAGACGAGAAGGTCTTCATACTAGCATTTCCTGATGATCTGGTGCTAGTAGCAAAAAGGAGGAAGCCACCAAGCAAACCAAAATAGTACAGAAAATTATAACGGAGATGGGAATGAGCATTTCAATAGATAAATGCTCAAGTTTCCAGATCGTCAGCAAAAATAAAACGTGGCATGTTATAGATCCAGAAATTAAAATGGGTCGGCGGGCTATTCCTCACGCTGACCTCGAAATGATAATCAGGTATTTAGGGGCCACGTTGGATCCATGGAAAGGCCTGCGTCGCCCCTCGACACAGGAAATAGTTGATGCGGCTAAATGCGTGTCCAAAATGAGCCTCAAGCCGCATCAAAAGGTGAATTTCATAAGATCGTACCTCCTGCCAAGATTCATTTATCGGCTCGTGGCGAATTCGCCACCCCTAGGCACCGTAGATGAAATAGACCACGAAATAAAACAGATAATTACGAGAATTTTACTTCTCCATCCAACCACTACGGATGGAATTTTATACACAACAAAAAGGTGCGGTGGTCTGGGTGTTCAGAGGGTGGCTAATATAGTTAAGATAGCAAAGCTGAAAAATGGAGGTAAAAAAAGCTGGAGGTAACGATAAGGAAGTATGCTAAGGATGTAGGCTTTAGTTGGCCTACAAATATTGAAAGTGGCGAGGAGGCACGTAAGGCTTTAGTCAGAATGGATACAGACAAATGGAGACAGTTCGTCTACCAAGGACAAGGAGTCCAGGAATTTCTAAACGATACGTTCGGAAATTCCTGGCTCTACAAGCCAGAATTACTGAAGCCGTCTAGATACATAGACGCATTAAAACCGAGAACGAACACCTTCGGCATAAGGGAAGCAATGAGGAGAGCGCTGAAAGAGATTGATTATACATGACGAAGGAGTAAGGTCCAAACAGAGACCCTAGGCATGTCTTGGGCAATTGTTCGCACAGCAAAACCAAAAGAATTCATAGATATAACGAAATATGCGCGCTTATAAGGGATAAGCTGCCGAAGAAACACGCCTGTTTTAAGGAACTGACTGTTAACGTCCTTGGAGAACTACGTAAACCAGATATGATTATTAAAGAACATGACTAACATACAGTGACTCAGAAGACGAAGCCATAAATAATAACGTTGAAGACAGCAGTGGTACATGGTCAACGAACGACAAGAATATAATTTTGGAATCTTTCGGAGGCAGCTCCGGCGTAAAAATTATGCCAAGTTCCTCTGAAAGCGTAATAGATATTGTGAATTTATTCATTGGAAGTGACCTGATTAAGCACTTCGTGAGGGAGTCTTATAGGTATCATGATCAAATTATGGAAAAACATAGAATTACATCAAAAACGAAAAAAATGTACAGACATCACGGTGTCTGAAATGAAGAAATTTTTGGGCCTGATCAGTCTTACGGGACAAGTAGAGAAGGACGTTCTCTACGATATTTGGTCCACAGACCCAATTATAAAAATGCCACTCTTCTCGAAAGTTATGAGCAGAAACAGATTCTTACAAATAATGCAAAGCTGGCATTTTTGTAACAATAACCACATTTCTCCCAATTCGCATAGGCTTGTGAAAGTACAGCATGTCGTCGATTATTTAAAGCAAAAATTTAACAATGTATATAAACCAGATCAACAATTGTCTCTGGATCAGTGTATAATTCCGTGGAGAGATAGACTTTCAATCAAAACATATAATCCCGCAAAAATCACAAAATACAGAATACTGGTCAGAGTGCTGTCTGAAGCTCGTACAAGATACGTATCTAACTTTTGTGTGTATGCTGCTGATGGAAAGAAATTAGAAGAGACTGTATTATCGGTCATTGGACCGTATAAGAACGGCAGCATATATATCAGGATAATTATTACGATAGTGTCAAGATGGCTAAAATTCTTTTAAAAAATAAAGTGCGAGTGTGCGGCACAATTCGAAGGAACAGAGGTCTTCCTCAACCACTTCAAACGGTCAAACTTTCAAGAGACCAGCATCAATTTCGTAGAAATGGCTATATTCTATTACAAGTATGGAATAATGGCAAAAGGAACGTACATATGATCTCGACAATACATTCTGCACAAACGGCGGAATCTAGAAGCAAAAGTAGGACATCAGATTGCCCCATACAGAAGCCTATTTCAATAATACATAACAATAAATATATGAAGGGCGTAGATCGCGCAGATCAATATCTGTCCTATTACTCCATTTTTAGGAAAACAAAAATGGACGAAACGTGCAGTAATGTTCTTTATCAACTGTGCACTTTTTAATTCCTTAAAAGTATATACAACTCTGTACGGACAGAAGATTACATATAAAAATTTTCTGCACAAAGCGGCACTTTCATGGATAGAAGATTGCGAAGCTAAAGAACAAGGTAAAGATCTACCTAATTTCGAATCCACAAGAACCACATCCCGATTTGATCATCCCGGAAGACTGGCAAATTTCGGAAAGCATAAACTGGTAAATATAGTGACCAGCGGTCGATGTGAAAATCCCCTAAGACAATGCAGAGTTTGTTCAAGTAAAAAAAACCAAAGCAGAACAGGTTTCGTCTGTAAATTTTGCAATGTTCCACTACACAAAGGTGACTGTTTCGAGCGGTATCATACTTTAAAAAAATATTAAACAACTTCTTTTTTCGACAAATATTGTTATATGGATTATGGTATATTTTATGTAAATATTAAACTGAAAACGATTGTAATAGATGAAATAAATATTGTTTAATATTAATATTATTAAAGTAAAAGGTTTTATTAAATTTGGTTACCCTATAATAACACGAAGCGTATAATTTTACCGGAGCATAAGAAAAGCGCATATATTCACGCGCGGCAGTCTAAGCTAAAACCGAGCCGGTGTCTAGAATGATCTGCGGCTGAGTGGCCGGTGAGAAGGGCATAGGATGTTCGAACCGCTACCGGTCGGTAAAGTGTTAAAGGCGAATAGAATAACATTAATCCCAAAAACCGGCGACTTTAGTGACCTAAAGCAATGGCGATCCATAACAATATCTACCTGTATCTTGAACACTCAATAATATAATTAACAATAGACTGGAAAACGAAATTAAATTGACATATAACCAAAGAGGTTTTACAAAAACAGACGGCATACTTGCTAACACTACCACATTTCAGACAATAATCAGAAGTACTCGAAACACAACAAAACCAGCCACAATACTCGCGATAGATTTAGCTAAAGCCTTCGATCGGGTCTCTTTAGTTCTTCCGTCAAATCCGGCCCGCGCAGAGCAACGTGTTTCCGTGGGGATTAGCCCCGCGGTAGCGAGAGGTATTACAGCTATTGGGGGGCAGCGCTTCTGTTGTCCTCCACTCTCTAGGCGTCATGCCTGTGGCTGAGAGGTCTAGAAGGTCATCGCTCCCTTAGCATGGTCCCGTCGGGCAGGGAAACGCTGAGACAGCCACAGGCTCGGTCCCTGCTCAGTCCCCGCCGCCGGGGGGAATCAGGCATAGCGTTTGTTCGTAGGCTCGGTGGAAGAAGGGCGGAGCTGCTTCTACGGGCCACTACCTGCCTTGTGGGAGCCACCGGTTCCGGTGTGGGTACCACCTCGGTGGATATATGCCGGGACGTAAGGCAGAATCGCCCGGTGTGAGAATCCCACGAGTAGTTCTGAGTGTCCGGTGCCCCGGAAGAAAAGACGGAGGTAACTACGACTCTCTCAAGAGAGCCCACAAGAACCTTCCAGGTTGTTAAGTGGCAGGGACTACATTAACTGTATTAAGATCCGAATATATGCGCTTCCTTCAAAATCAAGGATGATAAGAGGACGTCCTGAAAACTGTAAACAATGCCGCGCTGGCTGTATGGCCGCTGAGACTACAAACCACATTGTTCAACAATGTCACCGGATGAATGGATGTAGGATTGATAGGTATAACAGCATTGTCAACTACATCCAAAGAAGTCTGGACAATCGCGGCTATGCAGTGCATGAAACTCTTCTCAACACCCGAAGCGGCATAGTCAAGCCAAACATCGTGGCAATTAAGGAGGACAAAGCCATCGTTGTAGATGCGCAAGTAATTACGGACAGTTGGAGTCTCAACAGACACGAACCTAAAAGAAAATTTAGTGCGTACACGAACCCCGGTAGGACTAGTGTGGACACAAACGTCTGATTAATTTAGTACAGACACTTACCCTAGTTTAATTTAGAATGGTCTAGAACCTTAATAATTTTTGTGTTTAATTGATAGTGGCTTTAGTTATAATTTTCTTCTTTTTGTTAGTGGCACATAATTATAACGTGTTTAACATTATTGCAGTGAGTCGGGACAGCTCAGATAAAAAGGAGGGCCTCAGCGAGGCATTTCAAGATTATCAAGAAGTAATAAATAGACTAATTTTGGGATATTCGCTTTTGAAAAGTGAAAGAGATATTACATATAGGACGTGTGGCATACTAAGGGACGAATTGCTCACATTTAAGAAAATCTTATCAGATAGAAATGATGTTGCAGCTAAAGTAGAGAGTTTGAAAGAGGAAATGGTAGAGGTTGTTAAGAATGTAGGCCGAAATGAGGTCCGAAGAGAGGTGGAAATGAGTGGGAGCGGACGGATGACCTACTCGGAAGCTCTCGAAGGAAAATGACAAGAAGTAAGAGAAAGAAACAAGAGGATTGAGCCGGTCAAGATCTCGAGGGGTCCCAGTGCAGAGGTAGAGGATGAAGTTAGGGTCATGATTGAGCCTACAGAGGAAGCAAAGGGTAAATTCAGCAATTCTGATGATGTAAGGAAAAAAGTGATGGAAACAATCGATCCGAAGCAATATGGAATGAAAGTATCCCGGATACTTACAACAAAAAGGGGGGCAGTCAAAATAGTTGCTAAGGAAGGGAATATCGAGAAACTAGCGGCCGATCCAACTTTAAAGGAAGCAAGTCTAACTTCGAGGCAAGGTAAGAAATACCTATCTAGGTTGATGATTCGAGATGTACCCTGTGAGATGAAGGACGAAGCAGTGGTAGAATCTCTGCGGCACCAAAACCTAGAAAGCGAAAAGGAAAAGGAAGATATTGTAAAAATTGTGTATAAATTTCCGAAAAAGTACAGGTATGAGACCAGCTGTATAATTGAAACGACAGCTGAGGTAAGAGCACGACTAGTATGTATGCCTGAGGTACGTATTGCATGGAACATGTGCAGAGTATCAGACTATATCAGGGATCTCGAGTGCTATAAATGCATGGGGTTTGGTCACTTGTCATCAGCATGTCAGGCTAAGAAGGACGGGTGCGGAATATGTGTAGGGGAGCATGAGACTAAGAAATGTGAGAAGAGGGGATCGAATGAGGTGAAGTGCCTGAACTGCAAGATAGCCGGGGTTACTGAGGTAGGGCATACAGCATTTGATTCGGAAAAATGCCCAATTTTGATAAGGGACTTGTTCCGTCCTACGGAACAACAGCGGGAAGTTTTCAATTGGCATTTATGGCATTTATCGCATGAGCCCATTTATGGTAATGCTATTTTTGAGGATTAAGCAGTTTTAGCCTTTTTGCCTTTTTCTTCGAACCCTCTTAACGTCCGTAGAGGGACAATAGTTTAATTTTCAAGTCACCGTAATTCCTCAATAGCCAAGAGCGTGTCATAAATGAGGGACTTCCGAAGAGCGCCCAGCCGGTACCCACATGCGACAGGTACACGGGCCCGGAAGAAGTTCCCCTTCGTTGCCAAAATTCGGAAAACCTTCCCGCTCCGAATGGCTCACCCCACCCTCGTTCTTGAAACGCGTGCTAAGGGCACAAGAACGGGGGTTGCTGGCACTCAGGGCATACGCTGATTGGAGTCTTGACTTTTTCGACTTCAACCAATTAGCGTATCGTCTTGAGGTATGGAGGAGTGACCAGTCGAACTCCTCCATATAAAACGAGTCACTTCGGCACCGCGGAAAACACATTCAACAATCCATATACAAAATAGTTTACCTACCAAGTCCAGTCACGTACACACAACAGTCGTTCTCCGCATTATTTTCGGACAATACTACCTTTGTAACTACAACTCTCAAGTTCAAGCACCGTTCGAACGCCAGCTCCACGAGATTAATTTCTGGTGGAGTTAGTGTATCAGGCATACAACCCGATACACTGCCGAGCACCGATCACGTGCAATTCGCGAATCTACGACGCTCAACATAATTTGGTCCTTCGAGCCGGATTTCTCAGTCCTCAACAACAAGATATTGCTACATCTACACGGTGCACAAGGGTACCTACAAGTCAACCTAAACGGAGAACGCCGCCAATTAAGAATTGGCCCACATACATCAACGTAAGCAGAAGACAGCTCCTGAGTACGCAGAGGACAGCTCCGGATCACGCAGTGGACTCCAGTTTACCAGAGACACCGCGCAAGGCATCCAGCTTCGCAGACTCATCGCACATCGACGAGCTACCTGTGAACCTACAGCAGCAAGGCGCCCATCGCACCGACCTGTCTGCCGTACCATACAACGAAAATCGTAAGTCTGGACGCTTGTTTTTTACGTCATCAATATCCTCTTATTCCGATACCTCCCATTTATCCACGCTTCGTTTGAATTGTCAAGACCATGTCTTCCGAAGATAACACTATTCGTGAACGCGAATTAATCAAAAAACGTGCCGTTTTTAAGAGTCGTTTGACAATTTTCGGTAAATCGTTGGACTCGTATACAGAACCCGGGAGAGGAGACTCCCAACATCTAAACGAGCGTATAGACAAGGTCAAAAAGGACCTAGAAGCCTTCAGCTTGGTCCAAGACGCATTAGAGGAACTCGCATCCGATGAAAATTTTGAGAAACGTTTAGCGGAACGGTCAGATTTTGAGGAAACGCATTATGAAACCGTGAGACGCGCTCAAAATGTTTTAACCGCGATTACTGAAGGTAGTGCGCCAAGTCGACGCGAAGAAAGTCTATCCACCCCCCCTACACAAAATGTGGGTAATCACATAGCTAATCCGTCAATTACAATGGAAACAGCGACACTCGCAAATTCACCGATACCAGTAGCCTCTGACCCGCAAGTCAATCTACCGAGATTGGTTCTGCCCAAGTTTAGCGGTTCTTACGAATCATGGCCCGGTTTTTGCGATACCTTTAAATCCGCAGTCCATGACAACCCCAGCTTCCGTGATTCGCAAAAACTCATGTACCTCCGGTCATGCCTTGTAGGTAAGGCAGCCGAAAAAATAGACTCCCTAGAAACCACCGCCGCGAACTATTTAGTCGCGTGGAACCTCCTTGATCGGGCGTACAATGATCCCTCTATTGTCATTAATAATAGAGTTAAGGCACTCTTCGAACTACCTGCTTGTACGAGAGTCAACGCCACTGTACTGGGCGAACTCTTAGACTCAGCCAATAAACATTACCGCGCATTAAAGGTTCTCAATCAACCATTTTTAGAAGCATTTCCGGTTTATGCAATAGTCTCAAAATTAGATTCACAAACTCGTTTACGCTGGAAGGAGAAAATTCAAGGCAATTCATTTCCTACCATGGAGGAATTATTAGAGTTTTTGCACACACGCCAAAAAATCCTGGAAAATTCAACGTTCGACAAACCCTTAGAACGGTCAGATAAGCCACAGTATCATAAGCGCACCACAGTTAAAGGTCATCGGCCTACAGTTACATACGCGACCACGAAATTTGCATGCCACATATGCAAGGAATCGCATCTAACATATCGATGCCCAAAATTAATTAATGTTCCCATAGAAAAACGTTTAGGAATAATAAATACCGCGAAGTTGTGTATAAATTGCTTACGACCTAATCACACGGTGACGCAATGCACTGCTTCTACTCATTGTAAACAGTGTAAAGCAAAACACCATACATTATTGCATAAGGAAACAAATTCGAGTACACAAGCGAATGTAACAGCATTAAACGTGACCAGTTCACCTCAAATTCTTTTATCAACCGTAATAATTAACATTCGAGATCGAAACGGACACACACAACCATGCAGATTACTGTTAGATACTGGATCCCAATCGAATTTCATAACAGATTGCGTAGCAAATAAATTACGATTGCCAAAAACAAGAATAAATATACCGGTTGTAGGAATAAATCAGGTAGCTTCAAGGGTAGAACACATCACAAGGACTCGGGTTGAATCACGCACAACTGCATATCATACAGACCTTACATTTTTAATTCTACCTCACATTACCGAATTATTACCATCTCAACCCATATCGCGAAAAGAAGTACAGGTACCGGATAATTTACCCTTAGCCGACCCCGAGTTTCGCCAACCTTCCGAAATTGACGGAATATTAGGGGCCGAAATATTTTACGATCTACTATGCATAGGTCAAATCGCGATTGCTAACAGTTACGTCAAACCACAAAAAACCAAGTTGGGATGGGTCGTTTCCGGAAAAACCTCGTCTCATGACCAGTATAAAAAACCAGTGTGTAACATCTCAGTGCAACCACTAGAAACTCAATTGGCCAAATTCTGGGAAATTGAGGAACTACCACAAAACAGGATACTCTCGAAAGAAGAGCTAGCTTGCGAAAAACATTATCAGGTACACACCAGCCGCGACACCGAAACGGGCAGGTATACCGTGAGTCTCCCATTCAAGGGGGAACGACCGTCGTTAGGAAATACGTATCACATGGCCATTGGCCGGTTTTTCAGTTTAGAAAAGAGTCTTAATAAAAATCCCGAACTGAGGGATAAGTACAAAGAATTCATGCAAGAATATAGCGATTTACGACATATGTCCAAGATCGAGTCACCCTGCGTAGAAGAGGGTTATTATTTACCCTATCATGCGATAATTAAGCAATCCAGAGTAACCACAAAACTTCGCGTTGTTTTCGATGCTTCCGCAAGGGCATCTCGCGGTCTTTCTTTAAATGAGACGTTAATGACAGGTCCGACAATACAAGAAGATTTACACTCAATACTCGTACGTTTTCGGTCTCATACAGTAGTGTTAACTGCCGACATTGAAAAGATGTACCGTCAAATCATGATACATCCATTAGATAGAAAATATCAGAAAATTCTATGGCGCGAAAATTCGAATCAACCGGTCGAGACATACGTATTAAATACAGTCACATACGGCACTTCTGTGGCACCATTTTTAGCTATCAGAACACTCCAACAGTTAGCTAGTGACGAAGAAGCACAGTTTCCAAGAGGTGCTTCCGCGCTCTTAAATGACTTTTACGTCGACGACCTATTAACCGGCGCACACACTCTTGCCGACGCACTGTCCCTTCGCGATGAAATCATCCAAGCAAAGTAGCAAGGGAGGGTTTAAGCTTCGACAATGGGCATTCAACGACGAAAGACTCCTAGAAACATTAACTGACAAAACCGATAACATACACATACGATTAGACTTAGACGAAACAGTGAAAACACTTGGAATACAATGGAACGCAAGACAAGACACCATAGCATACACCGTAACAGAATTAAATTTAAAGAAGCGAATTGCCAAACGAACTATCTTGTCCCAAATCGCATCGCTATTTGATCCGCTAGGATTACTCGGACCGGTTATCGTAGTCGCAAAAGTAATCATGCAGAAGTTGTGGAAATTAAAATTAAATTGGTACGAGTCAGTGCCCATAGAAATTCATAGCACTTGGACACAATACTGTCAAGAATTTCAAGTATTGCGTGACATACGGTTTAGTAGGCAGATAATTGCAAAAATCAGTAACTCCATACAGCTTCACCGGTTTTGTGACGCCAGCGAACGAGCATATGGGGCATGCATTTTTTTACGTTCGGTTGCAAATGACAACACCTCGGTAGTGCATTTAGTTTTTTCAAAGTCACGAGTCGCACCACTTAAAACGATTACCCTGCCGCGGCTCGAATTATGCGCAGCACATCTACTTGCAAATCTTTACAAGTCAACAGTTACAGCCTTACGCAATTTAAAATTTGAAAAAACTATATTCTGGTCAGACTCCACCATCACCTTACACTGGATCATTACACTACCACACACATTGAAAACATTCGTTTCCCATACAATAATAGAAATTCAGTCGATAACAAATGGTCATCAGTGGAGACATATCGCATCTGACCAGAATCCAGCGGATGTTCTTTCTCGTGGCACAACTCCCAAAGAATTTTTAAACGCTAAGTCGTGGCGATACAGACCAGAATGGTTATCTCAACCGGAAACGACCTGACCGAATTCAATATTACAACCGGTCAAGTTACCTGAATTACGTACCACAATTGCTTTAGTTAGTCAGATAGAAGAATGGGATGTATTACAACACTTTTCTTCTTTTCGGCGACTAAAGCGTGTGATACCTTATTGTCTGCGTTTTAGAAACAATTCTAGTCAATCAAACAAGGTACGCGGTCCTTTATTAGCTAAGGAAATTCAAGCAGCAGAATTAGCTATCATAAAAATAGTACAGAAGGAAAAATTTAGAAAGGAACTCTATCAATTACAGACAACACAAATTACCACAACCGTTCTAAAGGTCTTAAAACCGTTTATAGATGAATATGGGATTTTGAGGGTTGGTGGTAGATTATCCCGTGCAAATCTGTCATATGCCAAAAAACATCCAATTTTACTGCCCAAGGATCACCCCCTCAACAAGGCAATAATTAGGGAAGAACATGTACTCAATTTCCATACAGGAGCACTAACAACATTAAATTCATTAAGACAAAAATTTTGGATTCCACATGGAAGAAGCATTGTTAGACACATTATTCATAAGTGCGTTACCTGTCAAAGAGCCAAACCTCCTATACTCAATTATACAATGGGAGACTTAACTAAAGGGCGTGTTTGCGAATCACGACCATTTTCACAGACCGGGATTGATTATTGCGGACCCATTCTTATAAAGGAAAAAACACACCGTAATCGATCCAAGATTAAAGGATACCTGGCCATATTTGTATGCTTCGCGACTAGGTCTATCCACATTGAGATAGTACAAGATCTAACAACAGAAGATTTCTTGGCGGCGCTACGGCGTTTCTTTTCGCGACGAGGTAGATCCACAGATATTTACTCTGATAATGCTACTAATTCCATAGGTGCTAAACGCGAACTCAAGGAACTGTTTCTGTCTATATGAGCCAACAACGACCACATTACTGAACAATTAAGTAACGACGGTATAAATTGGCATTTGACTCCTCCACGGTCACCACATTTTGGCAGGCTGTGGGAGGCAGCAGTAAAATCAACCAAGCACCATCTTCTTCGTGTTGTCGGAGACACCCTATTATCTTACGAAGCACTATTAACCTTGCTCAATCAAATCGAAGCTATCTTGAATTCTAGACCGATAACCCCTCTATCCTCTGATCCTAACGATTTTAACGCCTTAACACCCGCACATTTCCTTATTGGTGACACATTAACGAGTATGCCAGACTACGATTTTACAGCAACTTCAGCTACACGTCTTTCCATGTGGCAACACATTCAACAGATGCGACATCACTTTTGGAAGAGATGGGCGAAAGAGTATCTGCAAGAACAAACTGTGCGTAAAAAGTGGCACTCGAACAATCCAAAGACAATATTGGAGAATTAGTGACATTGCGAGAAGACAATATCCCACCTATGAACTGGGTATTATGGCGTGTAATCGAACTTTATCCTGGCGACGATGGTATTGTCAGAATCGTCACGGTAAAAACCACGAAGGGCACGTATAAACGAAGTGTAAAAAAGTTAGCCTCTCTACCATTTAATGACTAACTTACAGTAATAGAAATCGTCATATTAACCTTTAGTATATAAGTCCACAATGTAATTACCTCATACTAACATTTAACACGATATGCTTATTCATGGACGTTTGTTGTCTATTAGTTCTCACCATTCTCGCGTGTATAGATTATAGTCATAATTTAGTCATTAGATAGCCATTATTTAAGAATAATTCGTATTATGACAACACCATCCAAGACTAGATCATTCGAATTAACTCTCTCATTATTGATAGACACAGCGGTCTATCAACGGGGGGAGCATGTTCCGTCCTACGGAACAACAGCGGGAAGTTTTCCATTGGCATTTATGACATGGGCGCAACGGTAATGCTATTTTTTGAGGATAAAGAAGTTTTGGCCTTTTTGCCTTTTTCACGAACCCTCTTAACGTCCGTAGAGGGACAATAATCTTAATTTTGAAGTCACCGTAATTCCTCAATAGCCAAGAGCGTGCCATAAAGAAGGGACTTCCGAAAGGCCCGATGCCCAGCCGGTACCCACATGCGTCAGGTACACGGACCCGGAGGAAATTTCCCCTTCGTTGCCAAAATTCGGGAAACCTTCCCGCTCCGGGTGACTCATCCCACCCTCGTTCTTGAAACGCGTGCTAAGGGCACAAGAACGGGGGTTGGTGGAACTCGGGGCATACGCTGATTGGAGTTTTAACTTTTTGGCTTTAACCAATTAGCGTATCGTCTTGAGGTATGGAGGAGTGACCAGTCGAACTTCTCCATATAAAACGAGTCACTTCGGCACCGCGCATCAGATCGCATTCAACAATCCACATACCAAATAGTTTACTTGTACCAAGTCTAATCACGTTCACATAACAGTCGTTCTCCGCATTATTCCCAGACGACATCACCTTTGTAATTACTACTCACAAGTTAAAGCACCAGTCGAACGCCAGCTCTACGAGATTAATTTCTGGTGGAGTTAGTGTATCAGGCACACAACACGATACACTGCCGAGCACCGATCAACGCACAATTCGCGAATCAACGATGCTCAACAGAACTGAAGGACAGAGTCGGAAATATACATTATGGTTAAGCCAAGATAATCCAACTCCAACTGGAACAGTCAAATATACTGTCCGGTAGCGCGATCCAGCAGCGCTATAGGTTAAGGAACTGCCAAAACCGGTTCACTTGCCAAGTGCAAGTGAGGCCTCTTATGGAGGAACCCCAGCTGGAAATTCAAATAATACAAAAACAGTGAGGATGGAGAAAGCCGGGACCTCTGCCTTGGCCACCAGCGGGGATAGTGATAGTGATAGTGATAAGGATAATAGTAGTAGTAATATTAATATCAATCCTTCTTTCTGTTTTATTTATTCTGCTTCTAGTAGTACGCAGCCTGAGGAACATAGTGGTAGCACTGGTCTGCAGCATGTCTGTCCGAAGTGCCTCCAGGTGTTCGATTCGAAGATTGACCTAGGTGTGCACAGGAGGAAGAAACACGAGCGTGAGGTCAACAGTGAGATCAATGTTGAAGGGTTGAAGGCAAGATGGACTGAGGAAGAAATGCGCATCATGGCCAATTTAGAGGTGAATGCTGTGAGTGTCACTTCCGGGATTAATAATTACCTGCATGGTAGGATGGATGGCAGGAGGACACTGGATGTCATCAAGGGTCTTCGCAAGCAAGCAAAGTACAAACAACCGGTGCAGACGATGGCAAGAGATAATGCAGAAGCAGTCCGAAGAAATGCTATGTCGACCGAATTGAAGATAAATGCGAGGGCGGGTAACGTTCCAAAAGGAATTAGCCAAACTAAGGACCACAAGCTGGAGAATTGGTTAAGAGACGCTCGTAACAGAATAGTTGATGGTATGCCAGGAGCTGAAGTGCTGCGGCAAGGGATTGAAGCAGTGCTAGGAGGGGGGAGAGCGGAAAGATATGGTTATAGAGATGAGCCCACGCAGTATTTCCGGCGAATGGAGCAAGAATGTATGAGGATGCCCGAAGTAAGCCTACGAAATGGACGTCGAAGAAAAGGAGGCGGAAGTGGGAGTATAGGGCACTTCAGCTGTTATGGAGGAGGAATATCAACAAAGCGGCCAGGAAGATACTGGATGGAGATGCTGACTCTCTGAAGCAACCAACGTTTGAGCAGCAACTTAGTTATTGGGAGCCGATTCTAAGAGGGAACGGGGCACAGGAAGGAGTGGAATTGGGAGAGCGAGGTTGCATGCCAAAAGAAGAATTGGAGATTATGTACCCGATCACTGAAAGGGAGGTTTATGATTGCAGGGTGAAGAGTGGATCAGCCGCAAGGCCTGATGGAATCAGGGCAGACACCTGGAATAGGATGGTACCAAACGTTGTGAAAGGAGCCATTTTCAATATTATTTTGAGAAGAGAGGAGATATCGGAGGAATGGGTTATATCCAGGACTATCCTGATTCCGAAGAGCCGAGTAGCTTGGACCCCTCGAAATATAGGCCATTATAGATCTGTGATATTAAGGCACCTGCACAAGGTACTTGTCAGGAGACTTCTCGCGTGTAATGTCCTCGATGAGCGGCAGAGGGCTTTTATTAATGAGGATGGCATTGCGGACAACATCCTCACACTCGCGGCAGTAATGGAGGACGCTAGGAAGAAGTGCAAGCCGTTCCATCTGACAACGCTCGATGTGAGGAAGGCGTTTGACATGGTATCCAGGAAAGCTTTAATGGACATATTGGTTGAAAGGGGTTTCAATGGAAAGTTTGTTCTTTATCTTACAACCGTATATGCTATGTCCAGTACTTTGTTGGAGGTGGGCAGTAGAAATTCTGTTGAGCTGCGGACAACGGCCGGTGTGCGTCAGGGCGATCCGCTGTCACCCTTTCTGTTCAACCTTGTTATGGATGAAGTGCTTAAAAGCTTCCCTGACAGTGTCGGGTACGATTTCGGTAACGCTAGGATCAACGCCCTGGTTTTTGCGGGTGATCTGGTACTCGCCACGACAACTAAACAGGGTCTTCAGATGGCACTCCAGCAAACGGAAGTAAAATTGAGGAGCTGCGGTCTGGAGCTGCAACCTGACAAGTGTTGCACACACTCTCCATGGAACCTGATGGTCGAAATAAAAAGAATAAAATTATCGAAGAGAGGTTTACTGTAGGAGATAGTAGGGTTCCGACTGTTAAAGTGGAGGAGACGTGGAGATATTTGGGTGTGGTATTTGCTGGGCGGGATCTGCAAAAACCAGCGTGTGAAATGAAAAAGTATTTGGATAGAATAAGGAAGGGTCCTCCCAAGCCACAACAGAGACTTAAGGTTCTTAGTACGTATCTCATACCGCGGATAATTCACAGGTTAGTCTTTGGGAATACCTCCCACGGTCTATTAAGGAAGCTGGACAAGTTGATCAGGAAAGAAGTGAGGCGCTGGCTACACCTACCTCCGGATACTCCTGTGGGATTCTTCCATGCTGCTGCTTCCGAGGGTGGTCTTGGTATTCCGTTCTACGAGACCAAAGTTCCGGAAATCAAGATGAGGAGGATGAATAACATGAATGGATCTAGCTTTAAAGGAGCTCGGGTTGCGAGTAACAGCGAATTCGCACAGGAGAAGAGGAGGTGGTGTAGTAGGGCCAGATTTCATTCGGACTGGGCCTGCTCATATAATACAGGAGTGCCATAGGACTCATGAGGGTCGTACTTTAAGACACGATGCTGTAAGCAAGGCTCTTGCAAGTACGTTAAGTAGGAAAGGTTTTGTGGTAGAGAGGGAAAGGATATACGACACCATGGAGAGCAAAAGGAAGCCTGACACGTGTTACAGACGCGGAGTCAAAACATAAGCCATCGAGTTTCATAGAAAATTGTGGGTCGAGTAAAATAGTCGAAGCTGGTGTAAAGGCGGGGTTCGTTCTGAAAGATGGCGGACTGGTATATCAAAAAGCGAGGCGACAATCACCACCGGAGGGAGACACAGTGGACGCGCGGATCGAAGAATGGAGGAGGCAGGGAATAGTTCGGCTCTCTGAGCGTAAGACGGAAGCGATACGACGTTTGACCGAACCGACGAATATGCGTCAATTTCAAGCATCCCTTGGGCTAGGCGAGTATTTTAGAAACTTTATTCAGGGATACTTGATGATTGCGCGACCGTTGTCGAATCTTTTGCTAGTGAATGCGAAGTTTATCTTTGGTTCGGTCGAGACAGATGCGTTTAAGCGATTGAAGGTTCTGCCGAGCGAGCGACCAATGTTGAATTTATCTCGGATAGATTTGGATTTGAAATTGCATGCTAACGCTCTGAGTCGTAATCCACTATCGTCGTGCCTGATAATCGAAGAGTGCGAAGAAGGGTTGACCGCGCGACTCAGAAGAGCACGAGGAGAAGGCGGCGATATAAAGAAGTTGGAAGGCGCACGGAGGGACCTCTTCGGACTTCATCATCTGCCGATTCGATGGATCCGTGGGTGGTCGGCGATGACGACAGTCTCTCCGACAGCGATTAGAAAATCGAGTTTAACGAATATTCGGTCAGGACGGCCGAGTGTAGGAAGCGAGATTTTGCGGGTCGCGGGGCGAATAAGAAAAACAATTAAATATGAAAGGAAAACAAATAACGGGGTAGTAGAAAAGATGGCGACGTGGGAAGCATGCGTGCTCGGGTGTCTTATTTTGTAACCGGATTATTCTTAGCAATAAAAATTCCATAAACCATATCTCTACAGATTTATATTATCATCTTCTGTTGAGTCAAGAGATGCATCAATTGAGGTTACCGCGCGCCCTAGACGAAAATGCAGCGGAATTGTATATAGCTCCGAAAGTGAAAACGAAGCACAAAATATCACTAATAAGTTGCCAGATCAATGGATAAATCCAAGTGGAAATAAACCTGTACTTACACCATTCACGGGTACACCAGGAAAAACATTATTGGATTATTTATGGAAGGAAGAAAATTTTTACTTATTATTTGTTACCGAAGAAATGTTCGAAGAGATAGCAGAACAAACTAATATCTACGCGATGCAAACTAATTCTACTAATAAATATGAAATAAAGAAACTTTTCGGCCTTCTCGTCTGGATGGGATTAGTCAAATTACTCGAAATAAACTTATATTGGTCGAAAGATCCAACATTCGCTCAAAGCTTTCCTCCATCATTAATGCCAAGAAACCGCTTTGAGCTACTGTTGCGAATGGCGCATTTCGTGAACAATGAAAATGCAAATGTTGGAGACCGCCTCTATAAAATAAAACCTATTATTGATAAACTAAGAGAAAATAATGGAAAATATTACGATCCACCAGAAACACTATGTATTGATGAGTCCATAACACCATTTCGCGGCCGTGTCCTTTTTAGACAATATATAAAAAACAAACGGCACAGATATGGTGTAGAGTTATTCAAATTATGTTTCAAACTGGGATATACAGTGGGTCAAAAAAGCATTCGTACACCTAGTTTTTTTGTAATAACTTTATTTAAAGAAATGATACACAAATAAAAACTATTTCGATTAGTAGTCTATTATGTACAAAGATAATGTGCAAATGAAGAATCTTTAATAACGCATAACAAAAGAGTAACGCAACAAATACAAGAATTTGAGAGCAAAAAAAGTATTCGTACACTTATAGTTCAACTGCTAAATTTTGAAAAACCCGCACGTATCGTCGGAACACTGACCAAAATGTAAACAATTGTTTGTTTATGTAGTAGCCTCTGCGTGTACTGTGCAGTTAGTACTTCCTTGAACCCTGTACAGACATCATGACAACGAAGAAAAATGAAATACCTGTATCAGTGCGAGATCGTATTATTTTCCTTCGAAAACGTGGAGAGAGTTATAGGAAAATTGGGAAACAAGTAAATTTAAGTTTCTCAACAGTACAGTGCATTATTAAGAAATATGAGGCAACGAAAACAACAGAAAATAATCCACGAACAGGTCGGCCAAAGATACTCACGGTTAGGGAGCGTCGAAGTATAATTAAAGAAGCTGTAAAAAAATCCATTTGTAAGTGCCCGAACTTTATGCAATGATATCACGTCAACATCAGGGAAGGTGGTGTGCTCTCAAACCATACGAAACGTTTTACACTCTGCTGAAATATATGGCAGAGCTGCGAGAAAAAAGCCATATATTAATAATACAAATAGAGAAAAACGTTTAGGTTTCGCTAAAACCTATGTATATAAACCCATTGAATTTTGGAGACGTGTTATCTTCTCGGATGAATTTAAATTCAATATTTTTGGCTCTGATGGGAAGAAATTCGTGTGGAGGAAACCCAATACCGAGCTTCAGCAAAGGAATGTGAAGCACGGGGGAGCAAGCGTAATGATGTGGGGCTGTATGGCGTCTAGTGGTTTTGGAAATATTGCATTTATAGATGGAATGATGAATGCAAAGATGTATATCGAGGTGTTGCGTAATAATTTAGAAGAAAGTGCAGTTAAATTGGACCTGAATGGGAATTATTATTTTCAGCAAGATAACGACCCAAAACACACAGCTATGAAAACAAGAGAATGGTTGTTATACAATGTTCCCAAACAACTAGTTACACCACCACAGTCCCCCGATATTAATCCAATAGAAAATTTGTGGCACTTGTTGGATATAGAAGTAAGGAAAAGAAAAATATCTAATAAATCGGATCTACAACGAGTAATTTTAGAAGAATGGCAAAAGATACCAAAGGACACAACTCTGAAATTGGTGGAATCCATGCCTAGAAGATTAGAAGCCATTATTAAAGCTAAAGGGATGCATACTAAATATTAGTTACTAAGTAGAACTGAGATAATCATAAACTGTACGAATACTTTCTACTGTACGAATACTTTTTTTGCTCTCAAATTCTTGTATTTCTTGTGTTACTTTTTTGTTATGCGTTATTAAAGATTCTTCATTTGCACATTATCTTTGTACATAGTAGACTATTAATTGAAACAATTTTTGTTTGTGTATCATTTCTTTAAATAAAGTTATTGCAAAAAAGTTAGGTGTACGAATACTTTTTTGACCCACTGTACGTACAATTTTGAAATTTACTACGATCAACAACCTGGCAAAGAAAAAACGACGCCTAAAGCGGTTGCTATGTCGCTTTGTTAAAATATTTTTGATAAGGAACATACTCTTTGTATAGATAACTGCCATTTTAGCATAGATTTAGCCCAAGAATTTATTGCGAGGAACACTCATGTAGTAGGAACGATTCGTTCGAATCGTCGCAAAATTTCGAAAGAAGTGCTGCAAAAAAGATTACAGTGAGGAGAAATATTTGCAAAAGAAAATGAAGATGGAATAACATTGATGAAATGGAGGGATAAACAGGTTGTCCTACTATTGTCTACCAAACATTCTGTAGAGACGGTTATTGTTAGAAAAATATGATATGATATCGTTAAATCGAAACTTGTAATTGATTACAATAAAACCAAGAGTTCCGTTGACGTTTTTGACCAAATGACAGCATACAGTAATCCATTACGCAAAACTTTCAAATGGTATAAAAAAGTAGCATTTCAGCTTCTCTTAAATACTTCAGTTGTAAATGCTTGGATATTATATAATACTCAGCAACAAAGACCTATATCAATAGTAGAATTTAGAAAACGATTAGCTAATTATTTATGTTACTATGAGAATGAAAACAATAACTCGTCTCCTGAAACTGCGACCCACTCTAGAAAACAACACGAAATTAAAAAGAAAAAGGGCAAAGCGAGGACAGCTAGACAACGTTGCATTTCTTGCTATAAAAAAACTGTAAAAAAGTTCGGTACTGAAGTAGCAAGACAAAAACTATAAGAGTAATAACGATTTGCAGCGATTGCCCGAAATAGCCGTCCTTATGCCTCCCTTGCTTCAACGAAATGCACCATTAAATGTAATTACTAATTATTGTATATATAATAATTAAATAAACTTATGTATTTTGTTCTATATTGCATCTTGTATAACGTTTCATTTTTTAGGTAGAAATATAGTTTACAGAATTATATTTGTAATAAAATATATGTTTTCAGCGCATTAAATTCTTACAATGGACTTCACATCGGAGGAAGTAAACTTCAAGACAAAACATTAAACACGGAAGACAGAGGCACTACACATGAGTCCCGAAAGCAAACCCCATTCCTGACCTCGAACTACATATGAAAAGGAAGAGGATCAGCAGCATTTCATCAATAAGAAAATCAATAGTAATCAGTCAACTTCAATCAATCAACCATTGTATTAACGGAACATTTACTTTTGTCATTTCAATAAACACATATTTCTTGTAGCAAGAAATAAAGTGACTTTTAAAAAATAAACAATCGTTCCCACGTCTGTAACATAATTGGTGGTAGCGATGGGATACGCTGAACATCGTTACTGAGATAACGAAGCTGCTGAAACGGCCGGCGTATTCCCGAATCTAGAAGAAAGAACAACCCATCGGACCACACCGAGGGAAAGCAAGACATCAGAAAGCAGAGAAAAGGAGAAGCTCCTATGCATCCTACTCTTCGGATCAAGACGACCAATGGTCGATCTGTCAAACTACGTTGAAGAAGGAAAGCCAATTAGAATAAAGGCTTCGACGCATCCCGTTCTTCAAATAAAGGTAAGATGGCTTCAGAAGACAATATTACTAAACTATTGAGCGAAGTCTTGAGTAGACTCGAGAAACTAGAAGCTAAAACCGAACCGTTACCGCGAAAACGTTCGGGACAGACACCATCAATGCTTTCTGAAGATGATGACGAACAATCGGGTCCAGAAACGACACACTCATATTTTTCGTTACGCGACATAATGGGAACGATATCCGAATTCGACGGCGAAACTCTACCAGTCGAAACATTTATTTGTCAATGCGAAACTGCGAGACACAACATAGTTCCGTATCAAATTTCGTTACTGTTAGGAAACATCCTAGGACAGAAAATAATCGGGAAAGCACGAACAGAAATTAGAACAGAAATGATAGCTAACTTCACGGATTTAAAAGAACAGCTACGGCAAAATTTTGGAATTCCGCTAGACACGACTCTCCTTCAATTACAAAAAATCCAATGTAGACAAGCATTAAAAGAATCGATAAATTCGTACATCTCGCGTTTTACGAAGATCTACGACACCGCGCTAAATGCTGCTTATATAAAATAAGATATTTAGAATAAGAGAATAAAGTATAATTAATAATGTATAAATATAATAAACAATAATTCCAATAACATCAACAATGTGGTCCAACAATGTCATCGAACACACAGGGCTCGAATTGATCGACACAACGCCATCACCAGGTATGTGGAAAGGCTCTGGCGACAAATGATGATAGGGTCTACAGTTAACCACACTTCACAACACCTGAAGGTTTACGAAAACCGGACATTATCTGCGTTAAAGGACCATCGGCACGGATCGTTCTAGATACGCAAATAGTGAGTGAGCATATAGAATTGGACGTGGCATATAAGAACAAAATGGAAAAATACAAACCACTTGAAACCCTCATCAAGAATCGATACGACTTAACGAGCGTATCTTACACGACAGTCACGCTATCGTACCGCGGTGTATGGAGCAAAGCATCAGCCAGTTTACTATTCAAGATGGGCGCTCTCAGGAAATCAGAGATGAAGATTATAAGTACACGCGTATTGATAGGAGGATTAAGCGCATTCTGGCGCTTTAATCGGACAACCACCAACAGAACCAGGACTGGATAGCAGGGGAGGACGGACATGGAGCGAAGGGTGCTGCTTAGAGAGGGGTTTTTAGTGGGTATTACCATCTTGAGTCCCACATAACCAGGGAGTACGGGCTTCCTGGTATCCGTAATTGGATTTTTCCCCTCACGTAAAAATAAATAGGGCGGTGAGGAGCACACCGTTGGGGACTGGCGACCGCGCCTACCCGAGCTAGCAGAAAAGGTGAGCTACTGGCCACCTATAGGAGCGAAAGACAAGTTTGGCGGTATTAGCGGGCACATAGTGCCCTGATTTCCCAAAGGCCATTTAGTACTCTTCGATACTGGCGGTTGTATTGCTCTAAGGCGTCGTATTGTGAAAGCAGTACGCCGCTGGTACTTGGAAGAATAAAATATAATAATATAATAAAATATAATAGAGTAGTGCTGGTGTGCTGTTGCTGGAAAGCAATACACCGCCAGCACTTAGAAAAATCTTACCACCTGCCTTCAGGAGTTATTCAAAATTGAATCGGTGGCCGGTAGTGAACCGAATCTTCTTGATTACTTGCACTTACGACCTGGCGATCTTAAGGACACGAGATAGAAATGACTGGATGAGTTAACAAAAACCATATTGGTATAACCCAAAAGATGTCTAACCAACAGGGAGCCTCGGATACGGGGGTTCCCGACCCTGGGACCTCCCTATTACTACTAACCCCCTAAAACTACTAACGTCGGCATTAAAATGAATATAGTTTTAAAATACGAAAAACCGGTCTACCAAAGAGCTCGACGATTACCGCCACCTGAGAAAGAAAAAGTAAACGCGATTATAAGCGAATGGATACGTGACAGCATCGTGCAACCTTCCTTATCGGATTACGCGAGTCCGGTTGTACTAGTGCGAAAGAAAGACGGAGATACGAAACTATGTGTCGACTTTAGGCAGTTAAACAGAAAAATTATACGTAATAGATATCCACTTCCGCTTATCGAGGATCAGTTAGATTCACTACAAAATGCAAAACTGTTTAGTACATTAGATTTGAAAAATGGATTTTTCCATGTTCCAATTGATGAGAAAAGCCGAAAATACACAGCATTTATTGCCCCAGATGGCCATTACGAATTTCCAAAAGTTCCCTTTGGTAATGGAACCGCCCATCAATTTTTCAGCGTATCATAAATTCCGTTTTTAAACATCTTTTGCATAAGAAAATGATATTAACATATTTTGACGACTTAATAATACCTGCCTCGGATATCGACATGGGAATAAAAAATCTCGAAATTGTATTGAGTGTTGCGAGTGCAGCGGGATTGATGATAAATTCGAAAAAGAGTCATTTCCTCTGTAGTAAAATGAAAAATGTGCATGTTAAGACGTTATAAATATCTTGTTTTGAGGAAAGTTTTTTTTTTAAACACCGTCAAAGCAGTTTAAGTTATAGCGAGCCATGCAATTTTGTCGCGGCGCGACGAAACTCTCCATTCAGTGTGTGTATCGCGGCGGAGAACCCACCCATAGCGAAAGGGTTAAAACAAACCGTCAAACATGGAGGTGACAGTATCATGGTATGGGGATGTATGGCAGCTAATTGGACTGGAAAATTAGTGATTATCGGTGGTACTCTTGATAAATATAGATACCTAAATATTTAAAAAAATAATTTAAAAGACAGTGCCAGAAAACTATGATTACTGGAAGACTTTTACTTCCAACAAGATAATGATCCCAAACACACAGCTTGGAATGTCAAAGAATGGATTATTAAGGTTTTATATAAAACGTTTTAGTTGTTTTAAGGTTGGATTTGATATTTACATTTGCTACTTACACTATGTAAGGCTAGAGGGCTCAAGCACACTCCGCTGGAAAACCAGTGATGAATAGGAACGCGCGGCGCATATTTGAATACAATACAAGGAAGTATTATATAATGAAGCTCCGGTCGCCGACAACTGGACTGACGAACCGGAACCGCCGGTTGCAAGACCAGCGGCAGGAGGAAAACCTTCGCAAAGGTCAGGCAGATGGAGAAGAGGGACTAGAAAACCACCCACCGTCCAGCCATGTGTGATACAAGACCCAGCCGAAGTCACGCCTAAGGTGACTAAGGCCAGCAAAGAAACTCTTAAAGATCAACCATTATGGCAGGAAGGTCCATATACAAGAACACAACCCGTACAGCGCATTTATTCACAGAACATGGATTTCCCCACCTTTCCAGTGCTCTGTGAACGCGTTTACGGTGACTTTGAGGCTGAGAACTCTTGCCTTAAGAGGGAAGTACCTTTCTGTGCATTTCAGCATGTATATACAAGCATCCTGAAAGCAGTTACCATCGACCATGTTCGTACAATAAATTCTGAAGACAGGTACTCGAACGAAGAGTCACCTATGAATTTAATCCCAGAAGATATGGTCATAAAGTAAAATAAACATAAAATTGAAAAATACCAGCCGCTCGAACGTGCAATAAGAGCTAAATATAAAGTGGATACTGTCGTATTCGCCACAGCCACACTTTCATACCGTGGCGTATGGAGTGGACAGGCGGCCAATTATCTAACATCTAGCGGCGTGCTCAAGAAAAAAAATCTCAAAATCATCTCCACACGAGTATTCGTTGGAGGCCTGAGCACACGTTGGAAATTCAATCGCATTACAACAGCTGCCGGAATATCACGAGTTGGTATAGGTTGATCGGCTCCTCAGGCAAACCCAGGTGCTGCCTGCCTTATCAGGCATAAGACGGAGGAGGGGTTTTAGTGGGTATAGCACATAGTGTTGAGTCCCACACTACCCTAAGAACATCCTTGGGTGTGCATAACAGCATTTCTCCTCCTACCTAAAAAAAAAAGAAAAAAAGGGTCGTTTGAGGTGTCGGCCGGCATGCCGGTACTAGTATCCGAGATCAATCTTTAAGTAGATCTAGTTTAGCAAGTGGCCACCTCTTCGTTGGTTCCCGCCACAAGTACCTTCTTCGGAAGGGAACCTAAAATCCACCGCTCCATAAACGATCATGAGGGCTGCCACCTCTTTCGATCGTATTTAAGTTGGCCTTATCCCTACAACCCAGCCTCCGATGACCAACCCCCCCCCCTTGCCGGCGAGCCCCCAGGTTCGTCCGGCCCGACCTCGAACGCCAACTCATCCTTCGAGGCTTCGAATTATTCGGTATTCCCATGCAGGAATCCAGAGTGCGCCAAAAGCTTTCGAACGATCCGTGATAGAGGCGCTCACGAACAATGTGCCCACAAGAACTGGTATGATGAACGGCAGGTCGAGAGTATCGAACGCAAAAAAGCACCTTGGAGTGGTGAAGAGTCAGTGATACTTGCCATGCAGGAAGCGCGACTCGCTCTCGACGGCGTTAAATTCATGAACCAAGCGTTGATGCCCCTCTTTCCAAATCGAACTCTTGTGTCGAGTAAAGGTCAACGGAGGTACCAGACACACGAAGATCGAGTTCTTGAGAATATCAACAAACTCAGAAGGGTGGGAGAGTGTTATGCTCTCCCAACACTTAGCAGTAATCCGCCTTCCCTGCGAAGTGCTTCGGTTACCTCCGTCCGTGAACTGTTCGAACGACTGCCACCCCTAGCTGGAACCCAGTTCCACGTGGGAGATCTGGGTAGATTGTGCGATAATATAACCACTTTGAGCTCTGAAAAGATCTTCGAACAACTGGTCGGGAAGCAGTGCGACCGACCACAGACGAACTGTGGAAAGCCATAACCCCGGACGAAATTAAAGCGTCGATCCCGGCACTGAATTCGTGTCCGGGACCAGATGGTCACTCCATTAGATAACTTCGAGCAATTCCCACAAATATCATAGCACGGATCTTTGACCTATTTCTGCTATGCGGAGCAACTTACCCTTAGGGCACGGGCAACCCTAATACCTAAAAAGGATGATACTGAGAAACCAGGGAATTATAGGCCGATTACGGTACAATCAGTACAGTATCACATGGGCCTACCATAAAATCTAGGCTAGGCGCCTGACTAACATGGTCGAGCTGGACCCGAGACAGAAAGCTTTCCTACCAACTGACCGAGGTGCTCATAACATATTCTACCTTGGTATGATCCTAAAATATCACCGGCAGAAATTCAAGCCCCTGTACATGGCGTCTTTCGATATCGCAACGGCTTTCGACTCAGTGTCACATACCATCATCAAAGACACACTTGAGATTATGGGATTGCCCATCGAAATGTCTGCATATATCATAGACACGAACAATAGGGACACTACCACCTTATCATGCGGAAAATGGAAATCGGAGCAATTTAAGACGACCTTTGGAGTCAAACAGGGTGACCCCCTGTCACCTACTATCTTTAATATGGTAACAGTGTTGAAGCCATCCCTGCGAACGCCACGGTATTTGTAAATACAAAGGGTTTGGGTGTTGGCCTGGGTCACATTTTTTCTAGATGGTGGCCTGTGACCCAGTGTGTGTGTCATTGCGACGAGGGATACTTTTCGGATATTTCTTTCTCTCCGGTTAAGGGTTCCTGACTTGCGTTGCCCCCACCCACGGTTGGACCGTGGCAGTGGTGTTTCGAGTAGAATGACTGCAACGCGATGCCTTTTTTGCCATGGGTGTTAGCCCTAAACGAACAATTGAACCCATCGGTTGCGCCATCCTCGTACCTGAGATAGCTTTGTATATATTTCATGAAATAACATTCGCTGCAATCAATTGCATTATTTAACAAACAGACAGGCTCCTAAGGCGGTTACCACCTAAGACCGGGGTGGAAGTTGGAGGCAATCATTTCAATGCGTTAACGTTCGCTGACGCCAATATCCTTTTGGCGTCAACACCGATTGGCCTCCAACTATCGATCGATACAGCTTCCGATTTCCTCGGGCAGTGTGGACTCAATATTAACACCTCCAAGTCCTTCACTGTTGCAATTACCAATGTGCCACATTTCAAGAAGTCGGTGGTGAATGGCAAAACACAGTTCAGGTGCCTCCCTCGGAAATTGCCAGCTCTAAAGAAAGAAGATGAGTGGAAGTATTAGGGAATCCCATTTTCACAGCAAGGGCGAACAACTGCCCAACCTGAGGTCCAGCTTAAGGCAGCGCTGGAAAGGCTCACGAAGGCACCGTTAAAATCTCAGCAGAGACTTTTCCCTTCCCGAGTGATTGTCTTACCAGGGCTATACCACCTTTTGACCCTGGGTAATACAATGCTGAATAGACTGGAAAAAATTGATTCTTTGTCTCGTGCCGCGGTCAGAAAATGGCTCGTTCTACCGCATGACACCGTGAATGCTTACTTCCATGCCAATGCCAAAGAAGGTGGCCTGTCAATACCATCTATGCGATGGCTTATGCCGCTCCATAGACTGGTGAGGCTACGAAAACTTGACTCCAAACAACAACAGCCAGATTCTTTCCTCACCCAGGAAATTCAGAAGACGGCTAGGAGGCTGACAGAGTACAGCACTGAATATAACACCCTGGACCTGATGAACAAAAAATGGGCTGACCTGCTCCACTCCTCGAACGATGGCCGTGGTGTCAAAGAGTCCGGGAAAGTTTCCCAACAACACCGATGGGTGACAGAGGGAAACCGCTTCTTAAGTGGAAAGGACTTTATCAATGCGATGAAGCTTTGAATCAACGCTATGTCAACAAGGTCCAGAACGACTCTCGATCGACAATCTGATCGCAGCTGTGGAAACTTTTTCACACGTGCTCCAGCAATGCCACAGAACGCATAAATCTCGAATACAGAGACATGACGCTATCGTCAGATACGTCAAAAGGGGTCTATGCAAAAACTACGAAGTAGTTGAGACCGAGCCTCACTTTAACACCGTTCAAGGTTTCTGGAAACTGGACCTTGTAGCTAAACGTGGCACTACAGTACTTGTGCTTGATACACAAGTAGTCGGCGACTGTCTGCACCTGGTAACCGTTCATGAGACTAAACTCGAGAACGCCATTAAAGAGCGATACAATGTCACCAAAGTATCGTTCACGACTGCCACGCTCTCAATTACCGTGGAGTATGGAGCGTTTCGTCTGCCAGGGACTTGATAAAAAGAACATCCTCAAAACCAAAGAGCAGAAAGTCATCTCAACTAGTGTACTTGTGGGCGGACTCAACAGCTTTTGGCGCTTTAATCGAACAAAATAAATGAATACGGATCGAGAATGCATGGAAATCGGGTAGTTTGGGGTTTTGAGTAAGTTGGCATATTGGTGCTGCCTGCCATCTTAGGCATAATACAGATGGAGTTTTAGTAGGTAATCCCTTCGGGGAAGTCCCACACTACCGGGTTTAAACTACCTTCACCGTGTGCGCAAAGCATTTCTTCACCTACAAAAAGAAAATTTCTTTTAACACGTTAAGTGCCCAAACCGTTTTGGTAGCCATTCCGTTCAGGTCTAGTCTACATGAAGTGGTGCAGAAAATCTTTAACCATTGTTTACCTTATTTTAATAAATTACATTGACTATTTTATATTATATTCTTTTACTTAAAGCAATGATTGAACAAAAATCAATATCCCCTAAGCGAAATCTTTAGTTTCACTTTTACTATGCAAGGCAGACCCGCGTGCTGCTGTAACATGAGCCTAAAATCTGTGGCCAGTTCCTATGGACCGGCGTGGCACTTAACGTGTTAACTTGATTCTCTTAACGTTTTTCCACTGTCGGTTAAAAAACCATATGTACCGACTACAATTGAGCGCCAACTACCTAAGAGGAAACCGCGTCGCGTGGAATATGCTAGGACTCAAAGACTGTGGCGGAGGGATCCATGTAAGTGCGCTAAAACAATACTTACAAGCAAAACCATTAGCAACCCGCCGGACCAGAGGACAAAGACATCCTACTGGACCAATGTTATGGAGGACGGGAATAATCCCTCCCCTGGTGCAGCATATCCTAGTAGTATCCTTACGAACTTGTGGATGCATATTAGTAGTGAGGAGATTCAGGACGCGTTTCCGGAACGAAGTATCTATCCCGGACCTGACGGTCTACAGCCGACGCCTCAGGGCAACGCCATTACCAATCCGTTGGTGAGTTTTCAACCTAATTTTGGTATGTGGAAAACTACCGGATTATCTCTTCAAGTCCAAGACAACGCACATTCCTAAAAAGGATGGAGCCAGTAAACCGGGTGATTATAGACCCATCATGGTTAGCTCAGCATTTACACGTATCATCCATAAAATTCTAGCGAAACGGCTTATGCGCGAAGTGGAACTTGACAAACGTCAGAAGGCGTTTGTTCCAGTAGATGGCTGTGCAGAGAATATTTTCGTTTTAGATATGGTACTGAAGTATCACCGCCAATACTTCAAACCGTTTTTCATCGCGTCGATGGACTTGGCAAAAGCATTCGATACTGTGTCACATGCCGCGATTCATGACACACTGGTTACCACAGGTCTGCCCAACCCAATGGTGGCCTACATAATGAGTACGGATGCGCGAAGCTCAACACATGCTGCAATGGTTGGGAGTCAAAAGCCTTCAAGCCGACTTGCGGAGTCAAGCAAGGAGACCTCTTGTCTCCAATTATACTTAATTTTATAATTGATGGACTCCTTAAACTAATTTCACCTGAGACGGCATTGAGATCGGTGAACAGCATTTTAATGCTTTCGCCTTTGCGGACGATTTGATTTTCATTGCATCTGCGCCTAATGGTTTGCAAATCACTATCGACATCGTCAACGAGTACTTGACCAAATACGGATTAAAAATTAATTCTGCCAAATCGTTCAGCGTTGCGGTGAGAAATGTGTCATATCAGAAAATGGTGGTGGTTGATGCCTTTACGGTCTTCACCTGTCAGGGACGTCCACTCTCTGCTCTGAGAAGATCAGACGAATGGAGGTATTTAGAACTGCCATTCACTCCAGAAGGCCGGACATCTGCTAATCCCAAGAATGACCTTAAACTGACTCTGGAGAAACTCACTATGGCAACCCTCAAGCTGCAACAACGGCTGTTCGCCCTATGTGTTGTGGTGCTACCGGCGTTGTGTCATCTGCTAACGTTGGGGAACACTACACTCAGTCGACTCAAGAAAATTGAGCTCGAACAGCAGCCCGCAAGTGGCTAAGCTTGCCTCATGACGTGATAAACACTTACTTCCACTCAAGCGTTAAAGATGGAGGTCTCTCAATCCGATCAATGCGTTGGCTAATGCCATTACACCAAAAGGAGGGACTTGAAAAATACAAGTCTAAAGACTCTGTAGCCGACCAATTTCTCATCCAAGAGATCCAGAGGACAGTGTGCATATTGACGGACGGTGGTCAAACCTACAGCACAAAAAAGGGAATTGTGCAAAGGTGGGCAGAGCGGCTTGATTACTCAATTGATGGAAGGGGTCTTAAACACCCCCGTGGTACTCCCGATAACACCAATGGGTGACTCATGGCACCAAATTCCTGTCTGGAAGGAACTTTATTAATGCAATAAAGTTAAGAACCTTGGCTTTGCCCATGCGCTCAAGAACACGAAGGGGACGTGTTGAAGACCGCTCGTGTAGAGCGGGATACAATGCTGGGGAAACTTTAAATCACGTTTTGCAGCAGTGCCATCGAACGCACCGTGCTAAGATTGACCGGCACAACGCGTTAGTCAAATACACCAAACGAGCACTACTTACCAAGTACGAATCAGTTCTTGAAGAACCTCGCTTTGAAACACCGGAGTGTCTTAGAAAACCCGACCTTCTAGCGAGGTAGGGCACTGAAGCATTGCTCCTTGATGCCCAAATTGTCGGAAAAAACGCCGACTTAAAACAAGCGCATGGTAACAAAGTCGCAAAATACAAGACGCTTGAAGACGCCGTCAAGGAAAAATACGTAGTCGAGAGCGTATCATTTTCATCTGTAACACTATCCTACCGACGCGTGTGGAGTACTACATCTGCTGACGACCTTGTTCAAAGAGGACTCCTAAAGAGAAAAGAGATGAAGACCCTTTCAACGCGAATACGGATAGGATGACTTAACGGCTTCTGGAATTTTAATAAAATGATACGACTAGAGAAATGTCCTACATAGTAGAGGATGTGCTGCGTAATACACCAAAAACCACCATATTGATGCAACTGAATAAATACATTATGTCGATACCGAGTCTGACAACCAAGACCGATACCAGCAAGAACAGGAAGAACAGATCGAACCGCCATCATACTAGGCCCAATAACACAAGTGACCACGATAAATCGGAGTATAGTGCTACGAGACGTGGAGGTGGTTGCTATACGAAACGGAGTGAAAACTGTGCTAAGCGGAAGTCATCTGACTATACTCGGATTCAAAAGCTGTACAAGCAGAAACCAAGCCAACTGGCGGAGCACATCCTTACGGGTTACTCACTACTGGAATTAAACCCCAACATGGATAGTAGCATACTGTATGGTAAGTTGGTGGCAGCCTTAGGACAAGTTCCTAAGTAGGTCCCTAAGGTTGTCATCGAGCTCCGCGATATTGATCCAACGGTCTCCGAAGAAGAGGTCCTCCAGGCGGTAGCAAATGCTGCGGGGATTACACCCACCGGGCTCAGGTGCAAGGTGTTTAGAAACTCCTTTCAAGGCACCAAACTGGCAATAGTTGAGCGGCCTGCTCAGGAGCTGCATAAACTCAAGGATGGAGAAAGAGTGAAACTAGGCTGGGTATCATGTAGAGTTAGATAGGTCCCAAACCTAATCAGATGCTTTGCATGCCATGGTTTTTGGCACCTGGCAGCAAACTGCGCAGAAAGAAAGGGAGGAGAAATTGGATGCAGGAGATGTGGGGAAAAAGGCCACGACATGGTCAAGTGCGAGGCTGCAAACCCCTCATGCAGCCTTTGCAGTAAAAAAGGAAGGTCACAAGAAGAAATTGGCCATGTGGCAAGCTCAGTAAGATGCCCTGTTTATAAAGAGGCTGTGACGCGAGCAAGGAGGCAAAGTGTAATTAAAAATGGCTAGGAAAGGGAAGTTGTTAAGGATAGGTCAAATTAACTTGAATCGAACAAGGTTAGCCCAGGATCTATCTGAACAGATTGCGGAGGAACAAGGATTCGATGTGATCTTATACAGTGAACCTTACCGCCAACTCGATGTACGGCTAAATGACCACCAAAAATTGGCGTCGATTAAATTTACATATAGTGGAAAAACAAAATTAGGCATGCGTAGGAAAGTCATAAGTGGCAAGGGCTACGTTGGGACATTTATGGGAAAGATGCTAATCTTTAGCTGTTATATGCCTCCCTCCCGGGATGATCAGGATGTTACATCGACATTACAGGAGATCGAGGAGATATTAAATGAAGTAAAAACGGAAGCTCATTATATATTCATCGCTGGGGATTTTAATGAAAAATCTCCAGTGTGGGGATCTAAGAAGCAAGATAGCAAAGGATATATAATATTAGGTTTTACGGTGCAGAACTGCCTTATCCCAATTAAAAGTGAAGGTGGACCCACCTTCGAGAGAAACGGAGGAACTTCAAAAATCGACTTTGCATTGGTAAACCAAAACCTGAACAGCAAACTTTTCCGTAGTGTTGTTATGAACATATACTCAACGTCGGATCATAAGTATTTAATGCACAAACTCTTTCTTGAATCGACCTCTGGCTACGCGTCCCGTTTAGATATAAATAAAAAACGTAGAATAAATCACTATCTATTTATTAAAAAATTTGAAGAACTGATGTGTGCTAATAACGGCACGAAAACGCAAGCAAAAAGTGATATAATTGTTAAAGCTGCGGTTTCTTCTAGAAGGGCCTTGCCTGCTGTGATTGCTAATAAAAAAGGAAAGCCCTGGTGGAACGATAATATAGATAAACTAAGAAGGGACGTTATTAAAAAAAGGCGGGCTCTTCACAAAAAGAGGTACAGGATAAATATAGAGGAATGCAATGTATTACTTAAAGCATATAAGAAAGCAAAAAATGAATTAAAATGGGAGATAGCAACGAATAAGAAACGCGCGTGGTCTAAGTTCTGCCTGGAAATAGACAAGGACCCGTGGGGTAGGACATATAAAACGGTCATAAAGAAAGTAAAGGGCAGGGTAGATGCTCCCCTCCTCGAGTATAGTGAGGCCGAAAAAATAGTTAAGGATCTTTTCGTAACTGAACCAAAGGATGGGCAGGAAAAAATTTTAGGTCTGATAGAGCATGACATATCGTTTACACCAGTGAGTATTGAAGAAACGAAGCGGGCGGCAAGTAAAATTAAACTAGGAAAGGCCGTCGGACTGGACCTGATAGAAGGGAAAATAGTAAGAATTCTACCTGACAAGTGGCCGGAAGAGCTCTGCGGCATCTTTAATGACTACCTGTCTGCTGGAAAGTTCCCGAATAAGTGGAAAGAGGCTAAATTGTTCCTTATTCCGAAGAAGATTAGCGAGGAAAGTGTCATTCTGAGTTATAGGCCGATTTGTTTATTATCGAACCTATCTAAGTGTTTCGAGCACATAATTAAAGATAGGCTGGGTCAGTACCTCGAAGGGGGTGAGGGTATGCTCTCAGACAACCAATACGGTTTTAGGAAGGGGCGTAGCACCACACAAGCCATAAATAGGGCCATGGTAACATGGGAAAACGCCAAAAGGAGTAGTAAGCACTGTCTCTTGCTTACTATAGACATTAAAAATGCTTTCAACACACTTAGATGGAGTGACGTAATTGAAGAAGCCATAAGAAGGGGCATACCAGGATATTTGATCGACATACTGGCAGACTATTTGCGGGACAGAAAAATATCAATTCGCGTAGGTGACGGAGTCTTTTCTACAAGAGTGTATGCAGGGGTACCTCAAGGCTCAGCCCTAGGTCCCTTGCTCTGGAATTTAGTATATGACAATCTTTTAAGACTAAACCTAGGCAAAGGGACAGAGATTATAGGGTTTGCGGGTGATGTGGCGATACTGATAGTAGATAAATATCCTGAGGATATCAGAAGGCGAGCTGAAAGGGCATTAGCCGAGGTGGCCAGATGGATAGCCGAACATGGACTCAGCATGGCTCCAGATAAGTCAGAGGCTGTACTACTAACAGGACG
Organism: Tetrapedia diversipes; assembly: GCA_033822845.1. Classification (NCBI taxonomy): domain Eukaryota; kingdom Metazoa; phylum Arthropoda; class Insecta; order Hymenoptera; family Apidae; genus Tetrapedia; species Tetrapedia diversipes. The sequence goes on along the minus strand of JAOPTO010000594.1, from coordinate 40,907 downwards.
TAAGGTACATAAGCTAGATATATTTCTGGCCGGGTATAGGATAAACCATGTCAAAGTGGCTAAATATCTAGGTGTGTACCTAACGCACAATAGAAAATTCGAACACCATATTAATGTAACTACGAACAAGGCCCTGAAGATAGCCTCAGCCCTCAGTGGCATTATACCAAATACAGGTCGGGAAGGCTTTGAGGCCCGAAGACTATACTACTTCGTCACCCAAGCGGTCGTCACATACGCCGCCGCTGTTTGGGCAGAGGCTTGCCAGTTTATAAGCATACGTAGGAAGTTATGGAAGACCCAAAAGGTCGCCCTCTTAAAAATAGTCAGGGCATACCGAACTACATCTATTGATGCGCTTTGTGTAATTGCTGGAATTCCGCCTCTGCACCTAATTATAGAAGAATGCAGGGACATCTTTTTAAGGACCAAGGGGCTACCGAGGGACTCTGTGGTGAGAGCTGAAATCAGGAAACAAGAAATGGAAAGAACACTAGAGAAATGGCAGAAAGAGTGGGACACCTCGATCAACGGAAGGTGGACATGGACGTTAATTTCGAATATCCGTGAGTGGATTGCGTGGGGTCCTAGTATTACTAACTATCACCTCACGCAATTCCTCACTGGACATGGCTCTTTCGGTTCATATTTATACAGGATTAAGAAAGCAGAAACACCGAGCTGCCTATTCTGCAAAGACCCGATAGATGATCCCGAGCATGCCGTATTTAGGTGCAGTAGGTGGAAAGATGCTAGAGAGGAAATTGACAAAAAACACGAACCATTTAAATTGGAAAATATAGTGGAAAATCTACGAGATAAAAAGCGTGGAAAGGAATGGACTCGTTCTATAAAACTTGTGGTACAAGAAAAAATTGAAGAGGAAAATCGATAGAAAAGAAGTAGCAAGTAATCGCTGAAAATTTGGCGGCTTAACTCACTATGGTACTGATGGTATGTCGAATAGGGCTTTTCCGGTGCAATAGTTGAGGTTTTTGCTAGGATTTTTACTTTTGGACATGAAGAGGGGTTTTTAGTGGAATTACAACACCACACACCCCCTGGGAGCGGTTTCCCAGGGGGATCCGAAGGGATTTTCCCCTCCTCACGCAAAAAAAAGTATGCTATGTATAAAGTGATAGCAAATGTGAGCTTGAATGAGGACATTGTAGCGAATGAAGAAGTGAGTGGACGAAGTATGGAAAAGTACAGAACGTTACTGAGTGATAAAACGTATGAGCAAGCTAAATGGCAAGAGAGGTGGAATGAATGTGAGAATGGGAGAGTGACGTATGAGTGGATTAAGAATGTAAGATTTGCGGATGAATCTATGAGTTTTTGTTCCGAGTGTGTAGGTATGTTTTCTGCTGACTGGGCATGGAAGCATGAATGATTTCTTATGCAAGCGTGGGTTGCCAGAGAATGCAAGTTGTATGTGTGGTGCTGAGCGTGAGGATTGGAGGCATGTTTTGAGCGAATGCGAGATATATAATGAGTATAGGGATTCGGATAAAATTGGTGTAAAGGTAAGAAATGATGGAAACCTGAACGTGAGCGGAGTGATTGAAACGAGAGAGAGAAATATATGAGTGTCTGAGCGTGTATACTAGGAAAGTGTTTGAGTCGAAAAGGAGTAATCGCGGGGCGGCTGTACGTTTATCACGTCCATCAAGGTGTCTCCCTCCGGCGTCAACCATGGGTTGGACTAGCGGGAGCAGTGGTTTAGCCTACGTCGCAGGCTAGAGGCGCTGGATCGCCTCGGCGGGCGAGCTGCATCATCCCAGCTCGGGCGCTGGCATGCAGAGCTGGCAGGGATGTTAGAAAGGTTCCGCCCTCACCGAGGGAGACCTGGAGAGCTTGCACTCCCGGGTTGACACGGTAGGTCCTGTGGAGGTTTTTCAGGGAGCGAGCTGGTTGAGCGTATCTCAACCCCTCGCCCATGGGGGCCGTGTCTGTTAAACCCTCGCGGCAGGAACGGGCACGTAAATAAACTTTGACGAAATGTACCTCTTAAGTATCGCATTCACGATAGTTACTGATTGCCGCGCCTTTACGATCACTATGAGTAAAACGGATTAGTGCGTGCGTGTTGTACAACGGACGTTGTTGCTAGAGGAGTTTACTTATCGTATCAAGCATCGAACCGGAAATAACATGACTCACATCCACGCATTAAACCGAAACCCAATCCCCGTGTGTTTCGCGATAGACAAATGCGACGCAGGTTTGACTTTCCGAAGTCGAAAAGCACAAGAGGACGACGACAGCGTGAAGCAGCTTCGAGACCTGATAGAGCAGGAAAAAACGCAGGACTGCGTGACAAGAGGAGGCCTTATCTGCAAAATGTCCGACGGCGATGTTCAGCTGATCGTACCACGGAAAATGTGCGCTCAAATTATTCAACGAGCGCATGAGCGGAGACATTCCTCCATCGGGAAAACTGAAGCCCTGGTGCTGATGTTGCGCGTAGTGGAGGAACACATCAGGGACAGGGTGTCAGAGTCTGACATTGAGGCAGTCTATGACGCCCTGTGGGACTCACTGTTCAAAATAGGCGTCACTGTTCATGTGGGAGAACACAGGTTCAAGTAGCAGAATGGCTTACCATCTGGGTGGAGGTGGACCGCGGTTTTAGATACGATACTGAATGTATGTAGTTTCAGTGTCGTGTGTAAAATCGCTAAGCGGCTGTTGGGCCGCTCATACCCAATAGAGAATTTCTACGCGCAGGGCAATGACGTGATATTCACTACGTTGAGTACACGTTACGTCCAACGCATAATAGACGTCTACCAATGCGTCGGCTACGAGGTCCGCCTGTTAAAGACGTATATCTCCGGAAGTAGAGGGGAAGTTCAGAGGCAAAATTATGAGCCATTGGGTGTCACTGGTTACTTGGCATGAAGCTTCGTCAACATCAGGTTCCGGAACCCAGTCCAGGCATCCCCTCTCACACCTGAGGAGCGACTGTATTCGAATCTTAGCCAGTAGCACGTACTATCATTGAGGGTCACGAGCCCACGAAGTTGCGCACGTTTATACAGCTATTATTCGCTTATGATGTCGGTTGAACTCAGATCTCTGGTCTTCCAGATTTCGAAAAAGGCTCTTCCTCTCCCTTCTTCAAGTTATGTTCTATTTGCTCGAGAGTAGGAAGGGCCCTTCACGGATTGGTGACATTCGTCACCGGGGGCGGTGGTCCGTTGCCTTGGTCCGAAGCTAAGAAAATTTCTCCAGGTTGTTTGCTTCTTAGGCATCCTTGGAAGGTTGGTGCTGAGCGCTCGGCGAGTGAGGTCGTGTTTTTGATTCGCTCTGCGTTTATTGCCAACTTTCGCGAAGATGTAGTGCGGATCGCTTTTAGCGGCGGTCTACGGTGTTTGCCGTGGCCGTGTACGTGTGGAAGCGTGTGAATTCGTCGGCGTTGTGCAGGAATCCACCGAGTTTACGCCGGTCGCTCGGCCTGCCACGTGGCGGGGCGAGTCCGATCGACAATTTTTGCGTCGGGCCGGGGGCGTGTGCGGGCACCCCCTTTTCTCGGTGGAAGTGCGTGGAGAAGGCGTCTGCTTTGCTGCGCGAGTGAAGGAAGACGAACACGTGTGGAAAAGTGCTTTACAGGTGAGGTGGTGTCGGCCATTTTGAACGGGGCGACGGTAGCCATTGACGGTGGCGGCAACAAAGGCTGTCCGCGCCTGCGCGGTAGCGACAGCGAAGAAGACAGTGCGCGCCTGCGCGATACAGGCAGCCGCAACGTGGAGGACTGCGTGCGCCTGCGTGGCGGAGGAGAAGAGGATTGCGCACGCCTGAGTGGCAGTAATAGCGAGGACTGCGCGCGCCTGTCCAGGTAAGTTGGGGGCGCCACCGGCTGGGCGTGCTGGTGGACGGCGACAGGGGCGCCGCGGGGCGATGGCTGCAGCGGAAGAAGCAACAGCGCCGATGGAGGTAGCGCCAACCGTTGAGGGGAGCGACGGCGTCGGCACACAGGGTGCGGCGGTGTCGTGCCGAAGAGTGGGGCGGTCGGATTCTGACTCCGACGCCTCGGTCGCTTCCGGGGAGAAGATGACGACTCGGCAGATCGTCACCAGAGGAGTGAAACGCAGGGCTCGTTGTGCCCTGTCGCGGCCGGCATCGGAAGAAGAGATGCCGAGCACGCGTTTTTCACGCACGTCGAAAGCTGCCCTCCCAAAGGAGGGCGAGCTGGAGCGCGATATGGAGCGCGAAGCGAATGGCGGCCTGGGTGGGCTCGTGATGGAGCACATGCGGGCCGTCGAACGTGTGTCCTGCGGGTCTAAGAACCTGCAGGGACGGTTCGTCCACCAGCTCCGTGTGGCGGCCGCGACCACTGCGGCGGCCGTCGCCGAGCTGGTCAAGCGCGCGGGAGCTAGTGGTGAGGCACAGTGGCTGGAGAAGGAGAATCTCCAGCTGCGTGCTGAGCTGCAGGGGCTCAGGCGGGAGATGGTTGCCCTGAGGGAGGAGATGGCTTCCCTCAGGAGACGCGCTCCGGTGAGTGGAGCCGCGACCGCCGGTGCCGGGGTGGTGCGCCCGGTACCCAAGCCCCCACAGGTGGGAGCTGCGCCGCAGCCGGGAGAAAGGCTGCGGCGCGCCGAGCCAGAGGGATGGGCCCCGTCGGACAGAGACGGGCTCCTCCTCGAGAAGATGGCACTGATCGACGCGAAGCTGGAGGCCGCCATGGGTCGCCGTAGAGCGTGCCCAGGAGGACGACAGCTGGACAAAGTCCGGCCGGCGAGGGAAGAGGTGGGTGGCGGGGGGACCCGGCCCACCTATGCCCAGGCGGTGGGGGCCGCAGCGGGTTCCGGTGGACGCCGGGCTGCGGACTTGCCCCCGCTAGTGCGGGCACCGGGTAAGAAGGCAGCCAAGGAACAGGAGTGGCAGAAGGTGCCACCCCAGAGGAAGGGAACCTCCGGGAGGAAACAAGAGGAGCACCGTGGGAAGACTCCATCCGGACCAGGGAAGTCGGTCCGAGGCGGGCTGGCGGTGGCCCAGCAGCGGAGGGGCACCGGGCCGGCCGTGGCCTCGCGATCCCTGCCGCGCGTTGATCGCTGGGGGGCGACGGGGCGGCGACCCCGTCAGACGGGTTCTGGGAGGCCCACCCTGGGAAGGGTACCCAGAACTGCGGCAGTGGTCCTCACGGTCCCGCAGGGGGTGGTCTAAGCAGTTCGGCTTCCGTGAGGGAAGATCGACCATAGACGCGATCGCGCGGGTTCGATCTCTCTCGGAGTCGGCGTCCTTGCAGGGCGGGGTAGCGCTCGCGGTGTCTTTAGACATCGTGAACGCGTTCAACTCGCTGCCCTGGCTGGCTATTAGGGAGGCCCTAGTGAGACATCGGGTGCCTCCCTATCTTAGGAGGATCGTCGGGGCGTATCTGTCCGACAGGTCCGTTGAGTTCACCAATCATCGTGGTGAACTCATCGTGCGGCAAACGGTGTGCGGGGTCCCGCAGGGCTCAGTCCTCGGGCCCATTTTGTGGGACCTCGCCTACAACACCGTGTTGCAAACGGCCCTCCCTAGGGGGGTCAGTATCACGTGTTATGCGGATGACACGCTGGTGCTGGCCACGGGGAGGGACTACGACAGGACCCTCCGTCTCTGCGAGTGCGGAGTGGCCTGCGTAGTGCGTCGAATTGAAAGGCTGGGCCTTCGGGTTGCCCCCCATAAGACCGAGAGCGTCTGGTTCTTCGACGCCGCTCGGCGGGGGGTCCCACCGCAGTCGTGGCTGCGAGTGGGAGAGTCGGTGGTCGAGGTGAGCCGTACCATTAAGTACTTGGGGCTCATCGTCGACGGCCACTGGCGTTTCGCCGATCATTTCCGGCAGGTGATCCCCCGGTCGGAGAGGGTGGCGGCCGCTCTGGGCCGTCTCCTGCCGAACCTGGGTGGTCCCAGTGATGGAGTGCGCCGCCTGTACGCGGGGGTCGTGCGGTCAGTGGTGTTATACGGGGCGCCTATATGGGCCCGTGACCTACTGGCCAGTCGCCGCAGCCGTCTTCTGCTGCGCCGCGTGGAGCGGACGACTGCCGTTAGGATCGTGCGGGGTTACCGTACGATCTCGTATAGGTCGGCGGTCACGCTGGCAGGGCTCATCCCGTGGGAGCTCCTTGCAGAGGAGGCCGCAACCGTCTACGGTTGCGCGCAGGCCATCCGTCAAGAGGGGCTCGACCCAACCGCGGCTGAGTCCCGGCTTGCCTCGACGAGACGCCAGGCGCATCGACGCGCCGAGTTAGAGTGGCGACGGCAGTTGGCGGAGCCATCCAACACTGGCCGGCGCGTCGTTGGCGCCGTTCTGCCCGTCCTGAAGAGGTGGATGGGCAGATCGTGGGGGCGTTTGACATTCCGTCTGACGCAGGTGCTCGCCGGGCATGGGTGCTTCGGCGAGTACTTAAATCGGATCGGGAGGGAGGCGCCGCCGCAGTGTCATCACTGCGGAGAGAAGGAGGACTCGGCGCAGCACACACTCGAAGAGTGTCCCGCGTTTTCGCGGGAGCGCCGGGAACTCCGAGTCGCAATTGGACCGGACCTCTCGCTCCCGGCAGTCGTCGAGGCGATGCTGGACAGCGAGGGGGGTTGGAGGTCGGTGTCCTCCTTCTGCGAGCGAGTCATGCTCAAGAAGGAGGAGGCGGAGCGGGCTCGGGAGAGAGCCGCAGCTCCGTCGAGACGGGGACGGTGCCGTCGGCGTGGTGGGCGCCGGCCAAGGGCACCGTAAAAGCCGGAATTGGGTGATGTTGCTTGGCCGCTTTCCTCGACGGCCGATGAAAGCAACATCACCAGGGGAAGTGGCCGTCGTAGTTAGGGGGCTGCGACGCCATTGCACAGCTTTTCCTGATGTAGGTCGGTGCCGTGCGGTGGTAGCGCGGCGCTGATTCAGCCACTGAGGGGGTTCTGGCCCCCGGCAGTGATGAGTCTTGATTGAGACGACGGCGAGGGGGAGTACTGGAAGTGTTCTTCAGAGTTCCCGGTGCTCTCCCATTTCGCTGAAGAAGGCCACCGTGGAGGTTTTAGCAGGTAAAAATCCTGCATAACCTCGCCACCCCCCCAGGGTGGTGGGGGATCTTTTCGAAGATTTCCTCCACGTAAAAAAAAAAAAGGAAAAAAAAAAGGACCCATGCTTGCAAAGATGACCGAAAATCACCCTGGAAAACGATGGTATGATGTTTTGGAAAACGCCGAGTATGGACTGAACAATACTATAAGTAAAGCCACGGGAGAAACACCGTGCAGGTTGTTATTCGGACTAGACCAAACGGGTAAAGTGCCGGATATGTTAAAAAATTATATTCAAAACGATACGATTTGCGAACTTTCCAAATTAGAAGAGTGTCGGCGTAAAGCGGAAGGGAAAAACTTGCAACAGCAAAATTACAATAAGACATATTACGATAAGAAACACAAACCGCCCTACGAGTATCAAGTTGTGGATTATGTAATGCTAAGAAACTTTGTAACTACGCCCGGGGTTTCTCAGAAATTAGTTCCTCAATTTAAGGGACCTTACGAAATTACAAAGAAATTGCGAAACGATCGTTACATTGTAACTGACATTGATGGTTTCCAGAACACTCAGAGGCCATACCAGGGTACTTGGTCATCCACGAACATGAAACCGTGGCGTTCGAATTAGTTTATATTAGCATTAGGATAGTTTATATTAGTATTAGGATAGTTTATATTAGTATTAGGATAATTTATATTAACATTAAGACATAAGATTAAGTATGTGAGTCCGGGGTCGGACTCGGGTATCAGGATTGGCCGAGATTGTAAGAGCGAGTCGGGCGGTGGAGTCGTGTCCGAGCACGTTCAACTGTCGCAGGTCGGCAACGATATATCGAAAATAATATTGAACGCGATGAAAACGGAGTTTTGTATCTGGACACGAATCGTGAAAAACTGTGAATAAAATTGGTTTGCGAAGAATCGACTTTAATTTATTTTGTGATAACCCATCCTTACAATATTTACAAATTAATAACATACAACATGCACGTTACCGCTCGATGGAAACCGCGGGAAGGTGGTGGTTCCTTCCATCAGGAGGGAAATGCAAACAATTTGACATGCAATTCTATAACGTCGCGATATTCGTGAAAAAATTAAAAAGAATTATAAAAGTAGAAGAAAAGACATTCTGCTAAGAAAAATCGTGCTGCCAATTATTTACATCTCCAAAAAATAAAAAGCAAACAAAGGAATTCACTATATTAACTGCGTTTGAATTTCGAGATAATTATTAAATATAAAATGTATATAACTAAGGATATGTATTTATTTGTACAATTATCTCAAAATTCTATTTATATTTATATAAGCAAATAAGCGAATATACAGCATGAAAAGCATAAAAATGATGTGAGGAAAATCGAATACTTATTTACACGCTAACGATGTCCAAAACTAAAATGGAATTGAAAATAAATGAAATTGATAATATCTTGGACATCGTTAATTTGCATTATCCGAGAAAGGGTTGGAGGAAGGAAGGGATCCGCGATGCTGCCGTCATCGTCGGCATGTAGCCGTAATCTACGGTTCCGCTGCTTCACAGAACTAGAATATAAAATATCAGATGACATGAGAAATAGATGTGTGTCATCTACTTCCATGGTCTGAGCTTTTTCTCCGTTGGCCATTAATGCCGATTTCACAACGCTTTAACAGTGACCGAACCGAGCTTGTTACGTTCCTTGCTTTGTGTCAGGAAGCATGGAACGCGATCTTTCAGCATCGGTGTTTAAATTTAAAAGATATCTGATTGAATTTAATAATATTTGTAAACAAGGATATTTAAAAGAGCCCAAACTGTTTCGTGTTATCAAGATTGTTTTTCAAAAATCGTCGAAGTTCTTATTTACTAAATTCTGCTTATCATTTGCAAAATCCAAATGTAGCATCGACCATTTATTTTTGCAAACCGTCTTCGTCGAAATCGCCGAATTTCTGCGCAATAAAGAGAACACTTCTGAAAGAAATATCTCTATCGCAGTTCATTAAAGCCAAAAGTGGTTCAAACACACATAATGTGCTGAGAAATTCGTCATCGATTGGCAATCGATTACGAATTTCGTTCGCAGCTGTGATATAAAATTTGATACAATTTTGTCGTACGGCTTCGACGATGTCAGATTTACCCTTTTCAGTTAATTGACGGAGGAAGGTATCACACTCCATACCCAAATGAACACAATTAGATGCGATCTGATTGTCGCATCTTGAAAAATCTATTAATCTGACTAAATCCATGTGCTTCAAAAGCTGGGGTTTTAAAATATTACTTAATATATTAAATAAAAGCGATAATACAGTCTTTTGAAGCAAATGGATCCTTGTTTCTCGAGCTTGAAAAAATAAGCTAAAATTATTAAAAATCTCGAGAACATAGTTTAAGAAAAAGAGGTATGCTTCAGGTTCCAGATTTTGCATCATGATTAGTAGATGTTCCCCAGACTTCGTTTCCTCGCTTAAAATCAACTTCTTACTTGAAAAACTGTAGACACTGTATTTCTCTGCAGTGACTGTGAAGATTAATTCTGTACTGTTTGATCGTTAAATGTCGAGTAACGTAATCGTCAAAAACAAAACACAAGCGGTCGAAGAGCGTAAATCACGCGGATTCTCAATTCTCTAACAAATTTTTTCAACGACCTATGACACTAGAAATTGGTATTATTACGAGTTGATGTATTTATAGTTTCTTTTAATTTTTTCACGAATATCGCAACATTATAGAATTGCATGCCAAATTGTTTGCATTTCCCTCCTGATGGAAGGAACCACCACCTTCCCGCGGTTTCCATCGAGCGGTAACGTGCATGTTGTATGTTATTGTTAAAAATAGTACATTGCGGAAAGAGGTTCGGGCGATATCGCGCATAGCGACGCCCCTGGATTCGCGACCTCTGCATCGTACCTTCTTAAAAGCAACGGTAATCGAGTAATGTTTAACGGCAGATTCGGTAAACATCGACGCGGCCTTGGCATTTGTTGTTCGAGGAAATCGAACAGCCAGATAGAAAAAAGATGTTTAACGAATCCCTAACGCCCGTAGCTCGTCAAATTTGAAATTTAACTAACGACCAAAGAAAGGGCGTTCATATACGAGTGAGAGAGAAAGACATACTTCGTCTGCGTGGTATTTAATACCGAGTGCACGCAGACGAAGGCGCATTCCGTTACGAAATTTTGCCTCGCGCAGAAAAGTATAGTTCAATATCTCAAACGGAAATAATCGCGGAGTTGAAGTTTGTCGAAAAGAAAGGTACGGGAACGTTACGCGTTTCGTGGTTTCGTCTATCGGTCATACATACGGGAGATTCTAGAATTGGACGTGGCTTTCTCCAATTCTAGATTCAAGCATTTTGCATCCTGTAGCTCCGTGATGTCGGTGAACAAACATGAGTTGCATCTGGTTCACCGACAAAAGTCACCTGGATTCCTCTGGACACGAGGAAAGAACAGTCGATGATCTCCGACTATCGGAGCTCGACCATGGCGGTAATAATCACCTATTCTGTTCGGTGTATCCCTGCTGTCCAATTCGTGAAGCATTAAGGGGATATACGCCTACAGAGTGGGGTACGCTCTTTCTTAAAACCTGCCTACCAACAGCAGGTGTATTCTAGTGGAGGATAATGGTCCTGCTCCCGTGCACCAAGTGAATTGGGGACGCCCGTTCACGCACAGGGGGTCTTACTGAAAGTCCTAGAATACGCTCGATCCGTGCACGATTGAGCTACGGTCGTTCCTTCTAAACTGCAATGGCTATGATGCTAATTGAGCTACGCCTGTCGCAGTGTAGGTCCGGCGGTGCATGCACCAATAATGCAGAAACAATGCGAGGAGGCCCCAGCCGCTCTGCGAAAGAAATACTGGAGGCGCTCTGCAGTTTCTGCAGGTCCATGCGGCCAGCCATAATGGACTACGCATTACGTGTGTCCTTACAACGCACACGTAAGAGGAACGAGCGGAAGAAGGCGTTGTGTGTATTACGATGGAATCGTCTATGTAGTAGACAAGTCGAATACACACATGAGAGAGTAGATCCTTGGTGTTTACCAAGACGTAGTCTAAACACAACGACGCGTCTGATCTATATGTGTTGAGCATTGCGATGCTCAACACTAATCTCTTAACAGGATTAATTGCCGCCGCAAGAAATCGTCGCGACACGGATTATCGCCGTGCAATAAGCCGACGATTCGGACCTGACAATAATAATATTTATCTTGTAAAATTCATACAGTCCACAATTGTTCGCAGGTGAAGACCCTGACCAGCCCGACAAGCCGGACCACTCGACAAGGCCAGGCAAATACAAATCGGGCCAAGGAGCAGGCGCAACCTCTCTTTATTTATTTTTGCTATTCGTTATTCTAATTTGTATAATTCAAATAAACGGTGTTCCGCATCGGACACCAATATAAATATACCTCAGCGTTGACAGTTCTTAACCTTGTCGATACCACTCTCCCTCTTCTGGCGAATCGAAGACTAGGGCCTATAGTTCTTTTCAGAATATACCCTAGTCGAGTTTAAAGTTTTTTAAACAAGGTCCTTCGAGCCGGATAGAGGAAAGAGGGCGACAAAGTAAGAGTCAACAGACACTGAGAAAATTAGAACGAGAGAATAAACAACAGCGGACGCAATGGCATCCCCAACAGGCGAGGAAGCTCACGTTACAAGAGAAATGAGGACGTTACTGTTGCAACAGAACACAAGTATCGCGTCTTTCTCAAACGTGATTACCAACCTGAAGAAGAGGGGGAAGGCGAACCTAACCGTTCCCGTATTACGCAAAAGATGCGAAACTCTAGAAAAAGAGTGGGAATTAGTCAAAAGTCGACATGGAGAGTTGCTCTCCATACTGACCGATGACGTGGCAGAGTCAGTTTCGTACTTTGCCAATGACGGATTCGCCTTGGCACAGGAGAAATTTGAAGATGCTTACGATTTCGTGGTAAACGAAATCGGGAAGCGATCACCGGCATCGGGATCGTTCTCCGAAGACAAACCAACGTCCGCACACGAACCGTTACAGGGAATGCCGATAAAGCTGCCGGAACAGACGATTCCGAGATACAGTGGCGATCCAACTGGGTGGGAACATTTCGCCGATTTGTTCTCCGCTGCAGTGATACGCAACCGAACGCTGTCAGATGCACAGCGGTTGCAGTACCTAAATTCATGCTTGGATGGTGAAGCACTAGCAGCGATCTCAGGATTCCCTATAACGGATCAAAACTTCGAACCGGCTTGGCAAGAGCTGCGAACACGATTTTATAATAAAAACGTCATCATTTCGACCCTTTTGGCGCCAATGCGAGCATTGAAAGTAATACGCCAGGGCGATCTGGAAAGTATCCAGCAGGTGACAGTAAAAGTGAAGCAGTCGCTAGCCGCTTTGCGCAACTTTGGATACGACTCCACAACCGGGATTCCGTTGTTGGAGGATACGATAATCCAAAAGATGGATTCAAATTTGAAAGAAATTTGGGAAAGATCGCGCAAAGATCCGAAGGAATTCCCTAAATGGGACGAGCTGTACACGTTCCTGACAGACCTGACAACGCCTTTGTTGGTAGACAAGGCGAAATGTAAACACGTCGACAAGTCGGGAAAAACAGCTGATTCAAACAGGCGGACTCAAAAGTCATACCTTCACAGTCATAACGCCTTAGTAGAGCAGCCGTTAAAAGGTGTGCAGCTCTGCACTCTATGCAACGGACCGCACAAGCTGTTAATTTGTAATCAGTATAAGAGACTTAGTGCGAAAGAGAAGTATTTGGTGTTGAGGACAAGCCAATACTGCACGCTATGCCTCTCGCAGGAGCATAGCATCTCTGATTGCGAGAGTGGAGTGACCTGTGACCACTGCCATAGGCGACATCACAGGACACTACATTTCGAGACCTCTAGCACAAAGTACTCCAAAGGAGCGCAAAAAGCGAAAAGGGTCCCGAATAACAAAAACGGTGACAACGAGGGTTCCTCTCAAACACCGAAACATACAGCTGAGCGACCGACTCCGGGGCCAAGTTCACAAAATTATGCATCGCACTGTGCAACGAATGTCGCGCCGGAGAAATCTGTATTGCTGGCCACAGCTCTCGTACGGATATTCGGGAAAGACGGGTCGTCGCGAATAGCGCGAGCCCTCTTAGATCAGGGGTCAGAAGCCTCCTTCATTTCCTCCAACCTGGCGAATGACCTGAGACTTCCGAGGAAGAAATCTCAGGCCATAGTAACGGGCTTGGGGGGCGGAGAAGGACGCTCAATTAACCACTGCGTGGACGTGGAAATTTGTTCAAGGGACGAGGCTTCGTTGAAGTATACAACGAAGGCGTTCGTAATCCCAAACATCACGTCTTACGTACCACCAGCAATTTGCAGCCTCAAATACAAGGTGTGTGACAAATTGAAACTGGCTGATCCAAACCCGGGCTCCGAAGCAAAAATAGAAATTTTGCTCGGAGCCAATCTGTACGGGAGACTCCTCCGAGACGGAATGCGTCGAATAAACGAGGAGGGATTAATAGCGCAGGAAACGGTGCTCGGCTGGATATTGTCCGGTCCAGTCCAAGAAGGAGAATCAAAATCGCAGCATGTGCGCTCACTCAATTGCACTATCCTGGATTCATTGGATAGTGCAATTCGGCGATTTTGGGAAACGGAAACCATTCCCCTTAATAAGATCTGGACACCGGAGGAAAAACAGTGCGAAGAGTATTTCGAAAAAACAGTTACTCGAGATGAATCGGGTCGATTCATAGTGCGTCTGCCGTTTCGAGTGCCAAGGCCGAAAGAAACGCTTGGAGAATCTCTCCATATAGCGCTTTCCGCCTTAACTAGATTACGGCGAAAATTAGACGCGGACCCGACGCTGTTGCGAGAATACGGTGAATTTTTAACCGAGTATGAATCGCTCGATCACATGACGAGACTATCGTCGATCGAAAAAAGGCGATTATACATTCCGCACAGAGCAGTGGTTCGAACCGAGAGTGCGACAACCAAGCTGCGAGTGGTTTTTAACGCAACGAGCGGCACCACAGGCGGTCGCTCACTAAACGACGTATTGCACGTGGGCCCAAAATTGCAGCAGGATATTACTGCAATTTTAATGAACTGGAGGCTATATAGATATGTGTTGGTAGCCGACATCGAGAAAATGTTTCGACAAAATTCTCGTCGCTCCAGAAGATCGTCGTTATCAGTGCATAGTGTGGCGGGAGCCAGACAGCGAGAAATTATCCGCTTTCGAGCTCAATACTGTAACTTACGGTACCGCCTGTGCACCATACCTCTCGATGAGAACAATTCTCGAGTTGAATAAAGTCGAGGGTAGCAATTTTCCCCTCGCAGTGCCGGTCCTAACAAAGGACATTTACGTCGATGACGTATTTATGGGCGCTCCAAGCAGAAATGCGTTAGAGCAAAAACGTAAACAAGTATGCGAGCTCTTAAAAAGAGGCGGGTTTCTTTTGAGAAAATGGGCAGGAAATTCACCTGACTTATTAAGAAACATACCGCAGGGCGCTCACTCCCACGCAGTTGACCTCACTTTGTTCGATGAGTCCGAATTAAAGGTGTTGGGTCTGCGATGGATTCCATCGGGAGATTATTTCTATTTCAACTTGCAGCGGTTTCAACCGACAGTTGCGCGAATAACAAAACGTGAGTTATTTTCGGAAATTGCAAAATTGTACGATCCACTCGGTTGGTTGTCACCAGTGGTGGTACGCGCGAAAATACTCATGCAAGCTCAATGGTTGGAAAAACTCAACTGGGACGAGCAAGTTTCAGCAACCACGCACAGAATATGGAACAATTTCTGTGAAGATTGGGGCAAGTTGAACAAACTGAAAATCCCTCGATGGATACAATATGGAGGAAACACAGATTCCATAGAATTGCATGGATTTTGCGATGCATCAACTGTTGCATACGCTGCAACTGCGTACCTCCGAGTGTCTGATGCAAGCGAAAACGCGGTTACAAGTCTGTTAATGGCAAAAACCCGCGTCGCTCCGTTGAAGACACTGACAGTGCCGACTCTCGAATTATGCGGGGCCGTGCTCCTCGCGGACCTATTGGTTCATATTCAGAGTCACCTGTCAATAAAAATCAAGCGAGTGGTATGCTGGTGTGATAATAAAACAGTCCTCGCGTGGTTAAAGAAACATCCATCTACGTGGAAGCTCGTCGTAGCGAATAGGGTCTCCAAAGTGCAGACGGCTCTGCCGCACGCAGAATGGAAGTATGTCCCGACGCGCGACAACCCCGCAGATTTGAATTCGCGCGGGGTCGAAAGCGACGAGCTATTGAACTGCACGTTATGGATGCAAGGGCCGGCTTGGTTGAGAAAGGCGGAAACAGAATGGCCTGCAATCCCAGTTTCCGCCGAAACCGAGGAAGAAAAAAGAATCGCCCACGCCCACACGGCATCCACTAAGGAAGAGTGGAAATTTCTTTTCCGCTTTTCCAAGTGGAGCAGATTAATACGCGTGACAGCGTACTGCGTACGTTTTTTCAAGGCGTTGAAAGGCGACAAACCGTTGGATTCTTCGACTGGCCTCAATTCTAAGGAATTGCAAGATGCAACGGAAAGGATAGTTCGGCATCTGCAATATATGCATTTCGAGGAGGAAATTCGATATTTGGAAACAAATCGAGCACTCCCCTCCACATCAAAATTGAAATCTCTGAGTCCCTTTCTGGATAAGAATGGAGTGCTCAGAGTAGGCGGAAGATTGGAAAATTCCGTCCTTGCCTGGGAAACTAAGTTTCCCATGATACTGCCGAAACATTATGTGGCAACACTCATTATTCGGCAGTGTCATCTGAACACGTTGCATGGAGGCATGCAATTAACAATGCACACCGTCCGACACCGATTCTGGATACTCGGTTGTCGGAATGTAACGCGAACGGTGATTAACCAATGCATGCGCTGTACTCGCTGGAGAGCGAGTACAATGTCGCAAAAAATGCAAAACTTAATCCCCGCGCGTTGTCGACCGTCTCGCGCATTTAATAATTGCGGGGTCGATTATGCCGGGCCGTTTCGAGTCCGCGATTCAGCAGGAAGTGGTAAAACGGCCCATAAGACATACATAGCGGTGTTCGTCTGCTATGCAACGAAAGCTATCCACATCGAACTCGTGAGCGATTATTCCACGGGTGCATTTTTAGCTGCATTAGAAAGGTTCGTTTCCCGTCGTGGTATTCCTGCCAATATGTACAGTGATAACGGAACGAATTTTGTCGGCGCAGAGCGAGAATTGATGCGAGAATTTAACCGCAGATATTCATCGCAAGAAATTCGCGACAAATGCAGCGAAATTGGCATTAACTGGAAGTTCAATCCTCCCAGTGCTCCACATTTCGGTGGAATGCAGGAAGCTGGTGTGAAATCTGTAAAACATCATCTAAAACGCATAATCGGAGACTTTACGCCTACGATTGAAGAAATGCAAACGTTGCTTTGCAAAATCGAGGCGAGTTTAAATTCGAGACCTATCGCCGCGGTTAGCGACGATCCGAACGATTATGCGGTACTCACACCTGGACACTTTCTGACGGGAGATGCGCTTAACGCTCTCCCATGGCCATCAGTGGAAGAGGAACCCGTAACGCGCTTGAAGCGTTGGAGGGCAATCCAAAAATTTCACGAGCAACTCTGGAGACACTGGACGAGAGATTATCTGATCCAGCTCCAGAACCGGTACAAGTGGTCATCCACCGAAAAATCGCTAAAAGAAGGCGACGTTGTGCTCATGGAAAATACGCTCCTCCCCCCAAACCAATGGGAAATGGGAAGAATCGAGCAGGTTTTCCCGGACAAGGAAGGAAATGTCCGAGTGGTCAAGGTACGTACGGCAAAATCAAGCTACACTCGGCCGATTACGCGGATGTGTAAGCTACCCGTAGACGACCTTCCACACATACACAACGAAGATGTTCGATGACTCGATCGCTTCAAATCAAGTAACGAAAAGACGGTTAATCCCTCGAATTACGAAAACAAGAGTGAGCAAGACAAAGAGAAAATACAGCTCCTTTGTCTAATCTACACTCTTGGAGGGCTCCTGAAACCTGCGGGGAGCGGGCAGGGTGTGATCTCTTAAATAGCGTTACCGAACACGCGATCGTCAGTCATTTTCCAAAAATTTGTGAAAAATGGAGCAAAACACGGGACTAGAAGTGCCGATGGAAACGTGTAATATTGAACCAGTAGTTCCCGTGTCGAAACCCGTAATCCTGAAAAGTGAGAAGTTCACATCCACAACTTTAGACAAGCGGGATAGGGCGTTGGGGGCCGGTCAATCCGGCTTCACGATCGACATAGGACCGCCCGAAAAGCTAGTGGTTTTACGGGTGCCGGACCACGTACCGACCACAACACGGAGATATCGATGCCCCACGAAGGAGGGACGCTACCTCCTTAAATGGAACAAGGAGGGCACCTTGACCAGCCTAGTGTATAAAAAGAGGGAACCACCGGGCAATAACGCCAAAACGGAGGAGCGAGGCCGAAAACCAAGAGAACCGATGCCCTCCACTTCGGGGCATCAAGCACGAAGGTCAGAAACAAGGCGAGAGACCCGCCGACCCGACACGAGCACGGACCTGACCCGGCTCGCGGAAGTCCTGCGTGACCTGTGCCAGCGCACCGGGGCTAAAAAAGAGCAACGGAGAAGTAAGCGACCAAAAATGTAAGTCTTGTTTTTGCTCACTAAATTCTAAACTCCCACGCTCAAATCTTTCACTCGTATACCTTTCGTGATTAGTAGAGTACGCGAATTTCAATTTTTTAAGTTGCATGCAACGTAAGTCCCTTCTAACTTGTTGCGCGGTCGCGCAAGGGGGGCGGTATGTTAAAAATAGTACATTGCGGAAAGAGGTTCGGGCGATATCGCGCATAGCGACGCCCCTGGATTCGCGACCTCTGCATCGTACCTTCTTAAAAGCAACGGTAATCGAGTAATGTTTAACGGCAGATTCGGTAAACATCGACGCGGCCTTGGCATTTGTTGTTCGAGGAAATCGAACAGCCAGATAGAAAAAAGATGTTTAACGAATCCCTAACGCCCGTAGCTCGTCAAATTTGAAATTTAACTAACGACCAAAGAAAGGGCGTTCATATACGAGTGAGAGAGAAAGACATACTTCGTCTGCGTGGTATTTAATACCGAGTGCACGCAGACGAAGGCGCATTCCGTTTCGAAATTTTGCCTCGCGCAGAAAAGTATAGTTCAATATCTCAAACGGAAATAATCACGGAGTTGAAGTTTGTCGAAAAGAAAGGTACGGGAACGTTACGCGTTTCGTGGTTTCGTCTATCGGTCATACATACGGGAGATTCTAGAATTGGACGTGGCTTTCTCCAATTCTAGATTCAAGCATTTTGCATCCTGTAGCTCCGTGATGTCGGTGAACAAACATGAGTTGCATCTGGTTCACCGACAAAAGTCACCTGGATTCCTCTGGACACGAGGAAAGAACAGTCGATGATCTCCGACTATCGGAGCTCGACCATGGCGGTAATAATCACCTATTCTGTTCGGTGTATCCCTGCTGTCCAATTCGTGAAGCATTAAGGGGATATACGCCTACAGAGTGGGGTACGCTCTTTCTTAAAACCTGCCTACCAACAGCAGGTGTATTCTAGTGGAGGATAATGGTCCTGCTCCCGTGCACCAAGTGAATTGGGGACGCCCGTTCACGCACAGGGGGTCTTACTGAAAGTCCTAGAATACGCTCGATCCGTGCACGATTGAGCTACGGTCGTTCCTTCTAAACTGCAATGGCTATGATGCTAATTGAGCTACGCCTGTCGCAGTGTAGGTCCGGCGGTGCATGCACCAATAATGCAGAAACAATGCGAGGAGGCCCCAGCCGCTCTGCGAAAGAAATACTGGAGGCGCTCTGCAGTTTCTGCAGGTCCATGCGGCCAGCCATAATGGACTACGCATTACGTGTGTCCTTACAACGCACACGTAAGAGGAACGAGCGGAAGAAGGCGTTGTGTGTATTACGATGGAATCGTCTATGTAGTAGACAAGTCGAATACACACATGAGAGAGTAGATCCTTGGTGTTTACCAAGACGTAGTCTAAACACAACGACGCGTCTGATCTATATGTGTTGAGCATTGCGATGCTCAACACTAATCTCTTAACAGGATTAATTGCCGCCGCAAGAAATCGTCGCGACACGGATTATCGCCGTGCAATAAGCCGACGATTCGGACCTGACAATAATAATATTTATCTTGTAAAATTCATACAGTCCACAATTGTTCGCAGGTGAAGACCCTGACCAGCCCGACAAGCCGGACCACTCGACAAGGCCAGGCAAATACAAATCGGGCCAAGGAGCAGGCGCAACCTCTCTTTATTTTATTTTTGCTATTCGTTATTCTAATTTGTATAATTCAAATAAACGGTGTTCCGCATCGGACACCAATATAAATATACCTCAGCGTTGACAGTTCTTAACCTTGTCGATACCACTCTCCCTCTTCTGGCGAATCGAAGACTAGGGCCTATAGTTCTTTTCAGAATATACCCTAGTCGAGTTTAAAGTTTTTTAAACAGTTATTAATTTGTAAATATAAAATCGAGTCAAACATATATTATTCTATCGAAGGCTGCTATAGCATGCCAACAAATTTTATTCAACATTTAACCAGGTCTTGAGAGGAAAATATATAATTGGAATACAAAATTTCATTGAAATCCATTCAACCGTTTAGGCGTAATCGTATTAACAAATGCGTGAAACTAAAAAAAAAGTTCATTTTTAAATAATCAAAATGTGATCAGGGGGTCTTAAAACATGTTTTTCCGCGACAAAAATTTTTTCGAAATTTTTTTTCATTACGAGACAACATCCTTGTATGTCGAAAAATGAAAATGGGCAGTCACGATCCCGCGCAGCTCGTGTCGCTGGCTTGCATTCCAACATAGGTTGATTTTCAGCGCTTCAAGATCGAGAGAGAAAGACTTTCATTTGTTTTCTCTCTCGATTTCCCGAAGTCGTCCGAAACGCTGAGCTCATGACACGCGACTCCTGCGGTAGTGTACGTAGTGGTGGGGGGTGTTCTCGAGAACTCCGGTCCCCAATCTGGCATCAGAGCTCGGCGTGTCGCCGCGCCTGACTCCTCGATGAGGCAAGCCGGGACTCAGCCGTGGTTGGGTCGATCCCCTCTTGATGGAGGGCCTGCACGCAACCGTATATGGTTGCGGCCTCCGCCGCAAGGAGCTCCCACGGGATGAGCCCCGCCGGTGTGACCGCCGACCTGTACGAGATCGTACGGTAGCCCCGTACGATTCTAACAGCGGTCGTCCGCTCTACGCGGCGCAACTGAAGACGGCTGCGGCGGCTGTCCAGTAGGTCACGGGCCCATATAGGCGCTCCGTACAACACTACCGACCGCACGACTCCCGCGTACAGGTGACGCACTCCCTCGTTGGGACCCCCTTTTTTTTTTTTTTTTTTTTACGTGGAGGGAATCTTCAAAAAGATACCCAGCCTTCCTGAGGGTGGAAGACGAGTTATGTGGGATTTGTACCCACTAAACCTTCCACGGTGGCCACCTGTCGCATGTCGGGAGGCACCGGGAACTCTAGTAGAACACATCCGGTACCTCCACCGCGATGTGTCTCCATGGAGACCCTGTCTAATAGGGGCGACGCGCCCCTCCGCAACTTATTCTAGGGGGGGTAACTTTATTTATAAAGAGACTTAACCTAGTTACATTACTTATTGCTATCTTAGTCT
Source organism: Tetrapedia diversipes (assembly GCA_033822845.1). Lineage (NCBI taxonomy): Eukaryota > Metazoa > Arthropoda > Insecta > Hymenoptera > Apidae > Tetrapedia > Tetrapedia diversipes. The sequence goes on along the minus strand of JAOPTO010000594.1, from coordinate 20,117 downwards.
AACCTAGGTAAGCTAAGTGACGCCGTATTGCCACAATACGACGCCTGCCGCAAATGGAGGAAGCAGTGCTTTTTTCAGGCCGCTCCAGGCCCTCGCCCGGAGCGGTTGCTTCCCCTGACAGATCTGCTGTGATAAGAAGAGCGTGGGACTCTCCCAGCGGATCTATCAGACGCTTTTCAAGGGGCCGCACGTCGGCGCCCACGACGCCGACCACCCCTTCCGCCAGGTCTCGATCGCTCGCGCGCGCGTTCGGCGCTCTCCTTCTGCGAGCACGTCATGCTCGCAGAAGGAGGATAACGCGCTCCAGTTTTGTTCGTCATCGAGCACCGACTCGATGACAGTCGCTAGCGCCAGGTCATCCCCGACGCGTCTTCGAAGCTGACGCCGCTCGCAGGACCATGCTGGACATTCTTCCAGTGTGTGCTGGGCTGCGTCCTCCTCTTCACCACAGTGGTGGCATCCTGGGGTGGCTTCCTTTCCGATCCGGTGCAGGTACTCACCGAAGCAGCCGTGACCGGTGAGCACCTGCGTCATCCTATAGGTCAGACGACCCCACGTTCTACCCATCCATTTCCTTAGGACAGGCAGGACGGCGCCTGCAATCCGCCGACCAGACTCCACCGGTTCGGCTAGTTGCCTCCCCCAGTTGGTCATGGCTTGTTGCCGCGCCTGGCGTTTCGCTTGCCCGAGTGCCGCCGCCCGCTCCAGCGGATCAAGCGTGGTCCGGCGAAGGGAGCTGACCGAGCGGTAGACAGCCTCGGCCTCCGCCGCCAGTAGTTCTAGCGGTAGGAGACCCGCCAGCGTCATCGCCGCCCTGTGGGAAATTGTGCGATGTCCTCGCACAATTCTGACGGCAGTTGACCTCTCCAACCGACGCAACCTGTCACGGCTACGCCGACTGGCCATCAGATCGCGCGCCCAGATGGGAGCCCCGTAGAGCACCATTGAGCGCACGACCCCAGCATAGAGGCAGCGAACCCCCTCGCCTGGACCTCCCAGGTTCGGGAGAAGTCGGCCTAAGGCGGCCGCGGCTCTCTCCACCCGGGGAATCAGGGCCTCGAAGTGATGCTCGAACCGCCAGTGGGTGTCGATGGTGAGCCCCAGGTACTTCATGGTATGGCTCACCTCGACTCGTGTCTGATCCACGCGTAGCCACGACCGGGGTGGGATCCCGCGTCGAGTTCGGTCGAAGATCCAGATGGCCTCGGTCTTGTGGGCGGCTACGCTTAGTCCTATCTTCTTGATTCCCTCGATGATGGACGCAACCCCGCACTCGCAGAGGCGGAGTGTCCTCCCGAAGTTTTCCCCTGCAATCAGCACCAACGTGTCATCTGCATAGCACGTGATGGTGACCCCGAGGGGGAGGGCGGCCCGTAGAACTACGTCGTATGCAAGGTCCCACAGGATCGGCCCCAGTACCGACCCCTGCGGAACCCCGCACATGGTCTCCTTCTCGACCAACCGCCCATCACGGGTGGTGTACAGTACCCACCTGTCCGACAGGTATGCCGCTATTATTCGCCGCAGGTATAGGGGTACCCTGTGGCGAACCAGGGCTTTCCTGATGGCGCCCCAGGGCAGGGAGTTGAATGCATTGACGATATCTAGTGATACCGCCAACGCAACCCCACCCCGGGAGGCCACCGCCCCCGAAAGGGACCGCACTCGTGAAATTGCGTCCACGGTGGAGCGCTCCTTTCGAAAGCCGAACTGGCAGTCTGCCAGATCGGGTCTCGTACTAGTAAGGTGGGCAATGAGGCGGGTTGCGATGACACGCTCGAAGAGCTTGCCCGCCTCGTCCAATAGGCAGATCGGCCGGTATGCTGAGGGAGACTCCGCTGGCCTGCCCTCCTTCTTCAGGAGAATCAATCGCCCTCTCTTCCATCCGGCTGGAAATACCCCGGTCTTCAGACACATGTCCAGCAGGTTCCGGAAAGTTCCTCCTAGCTGTCGGAGAGCCTGCGCCAGTACGCTACCCGGAACGCCATCCGGGCCGGGAGCGGTGTTGCGAGCCTCCATTCGCTTCACGGTTCTGGAGAGCTCCTCGTGGGTAACCTCCAGTTCCGGGCCCCAGTCGTCATGTTCCCCCTGCCCGTCGACCGCCGGGCCGCTACACCCCACGTTAGCAGGGAATAGAGCACCGACGACTTCGTCGAGCAGGCGGGGGTCCATGATCTCCGTCATCGGCGGAGCCCACGGCCGGAGTCTGCCCATTACCATACGGTATGGTCGTCCCCATGGGTCCCCATCGATGGTCGCGACGAGCTCCTTCCAGGCCGCAGCTTTAGCAGCGGTGATGGCTATTCGCAGTGCATACCTTGCCTCCCGGTAAGCTTGGTGGGCTTCTTCGTCTTTGGCTTCGTTGTTATGACCGCACCGGCGGGACCTGGTAAACCGGCGTCTGGCTCGCACGCATGTACTGCGCAGCAGTGCGATGTCGTCAGACCACCAGCACACCGACCCGTTGCGGGGGCGCCCGGCCCGGGGCATCGATGCGCTGCAAATGTTCGTCAGGGCACCCCGGAACCGTCGTGCCCCACCGGTCGCATCATCGCCGCTGACGAGACGCCCGCAGACCCACGCGACCGCGTGGGTCGCAGCGCTCGCAAGATCGCGGTCGATCTTCTTCAATGACCACCGTGGTAGTGAGGGCCTGGAGGGCCCCTGCCGATTCTGTGGTCCCCCGTCGAACCGAGCACTTGTCGCCACCTCCATCCGGATATAAAGGTGGTCCGACAGTGTCTCGGTTTCTTCTGCTACCCGCCACCGCGAAATGCGACGTGCGGCAGCAGGTGTCGCCACTGTTATGTCCACGATGGACGACCCCTGCCACCTCACACACGTTGGCGTCGACCCGCGGTTAATGATTCGCAGGTCAAACTCCGCAGCCCAATCCAAGAAGCTGCGACCTCGGCCGTCCGTCCTAGGGGAACCCCACGCGCATGCATGAGCGTTGAAGTCTCCCATTACCAGCACTGGACGGGGCAGGAAACGGGAGATGCATCTCCCTATCCTACCCAGGTGAACATTATACTCGCCGAGGCCACAGCTTGGGGAGATGTAGCACCCCACCACCACGATGTCGCCCCACTGGACCGCGATAAACCCCTCTCCGATTTCCGCCGTTGAAATCGGGGGGGAACCCGGCGCACTCGCGTGTGCTATTGCCACGGAGCCGCGCGTGTCAGCCGTCCATGACGGGTGTTCTCGAACTGCGTGCGGCTCCGCGACAACGGCCAGCCCAACGCGCCACTCGCGCACGGTCTGTATTAGCAGATCCTGTGCAGCGCGCGAGTGGATGGCGTTAGTCTGAAGGAGGGTGGAAGCGAATTTTAATTCGTCTCCATTGCCTCCTCCGGGCCTTTGCATGGTGTTGTGGGTGCTTCGCTCGCTGTGGGTGGCCCCGTCGACGGTTTGGGGGCCACCGTAGTTGACGGTCTCGGGGAGCGACCGCCACGCTGTTTTCCCGCGCACGCCTTGCCGCCAAGGCGGTGCGCCGCGGATCGCCCCAGGTCCACGCAAAGAGGGCATCGCACTGGACGCGCGCAGTTAGTCGCGCGATGCCCTTCGCCGCCGCACCTATAGCAGCAACCACTGCGGTCCACCGTCGACACGCACCGCTGCCTGGCGTGTCCGACTTCCAGACAGCGATAGCACCGCAGCGGTCGCTTCTCAAGTGGCTCGATCCTGGCCGAGCACCACCCAACCCGGATCTTGCCCGCCATCGCGACGCGACGCGCTGCCTCCACCGGACACAGGGCCCATACGGAGCCGAGACCAGAGGGGGAGCTGCGAATGGCTCCCACCCTGACCTCCGCCACCGTACAGCCACCGCACTCCGCAAGGGCAGCAGCAACCTCGGCCGGTTGCACAGATTCGTCGAGGTACTTGATACGTACCTCCGCTGTCTTCTGGGGTCTTCCAATCCGTACTCCAGTACCGGTCAGAGCCTCCGCCATCTTCTTCGCGAGGCCGTCCGCTTTGGTCCCTCGGTCCGTGCCAGCGACTTCCAGAATGAGTCCCCCCGTCGCCGATCTCCTGGGTCGAACTCCGTCGATTTTCAGCTCCTCCAGGCTGATCTTCTCCCTGACGGTTGCCAGGGCCTGGGCGTAGGAGCATTTAACGCCCTCCGGTATGGTGACACTCACCGCCGCCGTGCGGGGAGGGCGACCGACCATGGCTGGCTTCCCCCGCTCCTTCTCCTTCGCTGGTCCCCCGTTCTTCTTTTCTGCTGCCGCCGGGGTCTTCACGGCCTTTTTTCGTCCTGCTCCCGCATTGGTTTGTGCTACCTTGGCGGACCCACTCGGTTGAGCGCTAAGAGCAGGAGCGCTTTTCTTCCTGCGACTCTGTACCGTTTGCCATTCCGGCTCGGTATTGGCTGCCTTTGGTGCAGCTTTGGTCGGGGGCTTCACAGGGGCCTGCCTACCCGCGGGAGCCACCTTTGCTGCCAGGCGCACATGCAGCAATGGTGCGAGCTCCGCTTTGAGAGCTGCCAACCGCTGGTCCATCATTCTGGTGATGGATGCCACCAGCCTATTGGCCTCCAGCTCTTCATTTGCTGGGGCGGGCTGCGTCACGGGCTGTGGCGCAGACTGAGGTGCGGGCCGCGGCGCGGCCGCGTCTGCTGCCTTCTTTTGTTGTTTTGTCGCTGGCCTGGCTTCCTTAAGGCGAGCGACTTCATCTTTTAATGTTGCCATTTCCACGCGCAGCTGGCGGTTTTCCTCCTCCAGCCATTGCGCGCTTCGGTCGGTGCACTTGACACTCACGTGCCCCACCTCTAAGCACCGGAAGCACCTCTGCGGCCGCTGCTCCAGTGCATCCACGTAAGCAGAACTCCAATGAATGAACTCCGATGAAGACCTCCGGATTTCGCCCACCTGCAGGCTTCCATCTGGGGATGCACTGAGGGCGACTAGGGCCGTGACCACATCTTGTGGTCTTACTGAGTCGCACAGGCCTCGAAGTATCTTCTTAAACGCTTTTCTTTCAACAATTTAACACTTAATGTAACTCCATTTCATAATAACATAACTCTTTTCTAGTCGAACAGCGAAACAATCTTTGTTTATTGAAAAATTACTTAAGTTAATTAACTCGCGAATCGATTTACCAGTTAGCGAAAAGTATCCCTTTTTTAGTGCACAATGCAATACATTATTCGGTATTCCATCATGTGATTTAACTTTTTCAGATTCAGTATGTACTTCTCCTGAGCCGAACTCTAGTGGTGGAGTATAGCAGAGTACGCTAACAGAATACTATTGTAATTTATACTGATGACAGCAAAAGTGAAGAATAGCATTCTGTAGGTGCTACACTTTATTATCCTCTGTTAGGTATTTCTCAAAAAATTGGTTCAGTCAAGTATCTCAAAGAACACCATACTAGTGTATAGCCCCAGTTACATTGCATCATCGTATTCGTGTATTTTATATTCCGTAAAATAACGTGTTGTATTGTGTTAGGAGTAATTATATATTGTTGATATTTATAATTCAAAAACTACTTTATACTTTATACTTTTGCTATTAAGTATATAAGAATATTAAAAGTAATAATTATAAGGCTTTCTACAATATGAATATTATTCGTATTAAATAACTTCATAGAATCATTTAATGTATTTTAGTTTCCAACTAACTCTGAACACTGCATGCGGATTAACAGTATTGGAAGCGATAGATTCATTAGTAGTGTTGGCCAGAAGTTATTCCAAATAACGAATAAATTTGATACAATTGTCATAAACAAAATCCTAACCGAAAAGTTTAACGGTGGGCCAACGTATTGGATGCATATTCCTACACTTTCTTAAGTTTAAACATAACAGTTGGTTCTTCAAATTTAAATAAAGAAATGTGTAAAAACAATATACCGAGTATTCGAAACAATCCGGGTCGAATTTATACGATAAAAATTCTTTTTCAAAAATGTAGCTTTCTATTCGTCAAATTAATGACTATAATTATTATAATAAATTGTAATTCAAACTTTTTTAAATAATTCTACTCCGTTAAAAGTAGTTGCAAATGCATATTAAACACATTGATTAATTGATTGGTGAAAACATTAACTGAATGGTACGGTCGTCGAAGACACGACACTAAGGTAAGCGACCACGCAGAATTTCCATAGAAATAAAGGCTTCATTCAACACATAACGATGCAGTTTAAATTTAACCGTTTTTCCTCAGCTTGTATCAGTTATGCCACATTGGAAAGAACAGTTCGCTATTAACTTTTGCCACATACGGATGTCAATGTACAGACTTTAAAAATGTCTGAACAAGATCTATTACTCGCAGCATCTGCATATTATATAATAAAAACAAATAATGTTAGAAAAAAAAGAGAGCGTCGATGTTGGCAAAGACAAGTGTTTACAAGAACAGAAACCTGTGATGGAATCAGTTTAATGAACAAATTATTACAGAACGAAAATGGATTTAAAAACTTTAGCAGAATGTCATACGAAGACTGTGAAAAATGCTTAGTAGAAACTAACGATAATTGAGAGCTAGTCGAGTTCCATAAAATTGTGTAACGAAAGCGTCCAGACACGCTTCGAGCTCGTGAGCAATGCCTTTGGTATACCGCTTCCCGCGTAAACAGTGTTCGCTCTTCGCTGAGGAATTCGCTGCTCGCTGCCCGCTGTTCACGAATAGCAGTGTGGACGCGGCATTACGTCCTGAAAAGACGTTGGAAACAGAAGTCGATCAATGGGCTTTGAAACAAATAGGCAGCAAGTGGGGCAGCACGGTAAACGTAGGCCTACGGAACAAAAAGAAGTTAGGTGCAAGCATTCATTTACTTATCACGTCTGGCCGCAGCACAAAGAGGGAGGAGGCCCCATGGCACGTGGTGAAAGTACATTTGCTCTTACGCTTTTATATATTGGGTTGGCAACTAAGTGATTGCGGATTTGAAATAAAAATGAAAATTCAAAATTATTACTTGAAAATATGACTTTATTAATTTAGGTATTGTCGGTTTTTATGCCATCTTTCAGACAGTGTCATAATTCCATGTTCACAAAACTTCTAATTTTTACCAGAAAAAAACTGAATTAAATGAGATTTTACATCATCAGTGTCATTAAAAATTTTATTATTTAAATAATTCTGCATGAAACGAAATAAATAAATGAAACCTTTCTTTCAAGGCTTTATTCTCATATACTGCTCATAACTTCTTGTATGCTTGCGATGCGTTCCTGCCTTTTCGGAAATAATACAATAAAATTTATCTGAAATGCGTGTTTTATTTTTCCATTTTTAAATTGAGATAAAAGCGAAATTAAATAAATAATCGATACAATTTTCTTACTAACTAAAGGTGGGAATCCAAACAACAAGAAAACAATATAGGTGCTTTGAACACGTTGACAAAATGAAAGAATGTACTAAAACCATCTATCGACAAAATCCGCAATCATTTAGTAGCCAACCCAATAGTTTGTTCTTATGTCTTCCGTGTTGGGTTGCCGAAATGGTCTCTTAGAAAAGAAGACCACCCTTTCTCGTTTTCCTTCGCCGCTTCTTTTTCCGATGCATTATGATGAAACTCATTTATACATGTAAATATTTATGCATCCATGAGAAAACAGCAATGAATGACAGTATAGAAGACATTAGGATCAAAATACACAATATTGAAATATGTAGAGGGTAAAATAAATCTCTACTTATGTTTGGGACTCCACGATTGTTACGTGTGTAAAACCGCTCGAGTTCCGGTTGAGCTTGCACGTGGTGTGCCGACTAACAAGTTCAAATTCTATGTTGTTCCAGTTCTATATGTTCTAGCTCTATACTGGTTGTATGCTAGTCTATACTGGATTCAATAGTGTTCTATGTTGCTTCTATACTGTTATACTATGTAGTGATCTATACTATCTCTGTACTATGTTATACTATTTGTTGTACTATATCGTGATCTATACTGTCTCTGCACTATGTTATACTATGATGTACTACTATTTCTAGTTATACTGTGATATACTCTGTCTCGGCGCCGAAGTGGCTCAGTTTTATATGGAGGAGTTCGACTGGTCACTCCTCCATACCCCAAGGCGATACGCTAACTGGTTAGAGCCAAAAAGTCAAAACTCAAATCAGCAGTATGCCCTGACTGCCACCAACCCCCGTTCTTGCGCCCTTAGCACGCGTTTCGAGAACGAGGGTGGGGTGAGCCACTTGGAGCGGGAAGTTTTCCGAATTTAGGCAACGAAGGGGAAATTCCTCTAGGCCCATGTGCCTTTCAAGTGCGGGTGCCGGCTGGGCGCCGGGCCTATAAGAAATCCCTTATTTACGACACGCTCTTTGCTATTGAGGAACCAAGGTTGACTTAGAAATTAAGACTATTGTCCCTCAGTGGACCTTAAGCAAGTTCGACGAAAAAGGCGAAGAAAAGGCTAAAATGTCTTAGTTCTCAAAAATAGCACTACCGACACGCTCATGTAAATGTCCCAATGGAAGCTTCCCGCTGTTGTTTTGTGGAACAGAGGATGTTCTCCCCGTTGAGAGACTTTGGCCGCGTGTGCAGCGCAAGGGTCTAACAACTTAAGTTGAATTTCTTTCATTGTGTAGACACAAAAAAGACATGAAACAAAATATTAATTTATTACATTTTGTAATGCAAACATATTTAACTGTAAGTTGATAACTGACAAACGAAACAGACAATGTTGCAGTGCTTTGTGTGTATTGCGAGCGCGAGCTGCTATAAGAAGCGATCCCTAGCAGGAGCGACGCGCTGTATGCGTTAAAGAAATATTATAAGTAGTGCTAATTTAAGAAGCAAAAATATAAAACGTAAAACGTTTCTCTGTGTCTTCATTTTTGCAACATTAACTTTGTAGGAACAAATATCACTGACAACGAGAAATAACATTTACGACTAATTGTGCTCACTTTTTTAATGTTTTTAATAAAAAAAAATGGAATCGTTTTGTAGATAAAAGTAGTCCAGTATGATAACGGATATTTGATAGAAATAAATAAAAAGCATTAATAAGAAACATGACTTTTTCCATTTACGCTGAATGTTCAGTATGTTGTACGAATATTGTAATATTGTAATATTGTAATTCTTCTAACAAAACGAATGCAAAGTACTTTTTTCCGATTATTCAAAGCCGATAACGACTACTGCAATAAAAACAGTTGGATTAGTAGATAAATGTGTGCAATGTTTCTTTGGCTGTCATTATCACATTTTTTGCAATACAAGCGTGCTCACTTCATTTTGAGCGGTGGAATCGAAGAAAAAATGATTTACTATAATTATTTGATATTATATCCGAATAATAGATATGGTGCATTCTCTTACGAGTGCTGGACTTTCCAAAGCAGGGTTTATCTTAATGATTGTAGAGTTAAACGCAATTGAAATAAAGCTTATGAATTATTTTCATATATGAATTAAATCGTTTGATAAATTACGTATATATAAATATTTTGTATGTCTCAAAACGATAGAACAAAGTAGTGTGATCGTAGTCAAGTAAGATGTATGTTTCTTTCAAAACATGCAAACATCACATGTAGCTGCCACAAAAACTTACGTTTCATGTAAATTGGATCAAACGAGTATGCATATGTTCCGCTAGTCTGCAACTGCATGTGTCTATATGAACCATTTTTGGTGAATTGTTTCGCACAAATTTATTCAGATTACTAAAATACAATGGTAAGAAGATGCGATGGAACGCTCTCACAATGGCAATTAGTCACAGCTATAGCATATTGAAAACTGCTTGTTTGCACCTAACATTTAACATAAAAATTGACTCGAAGATCAAAAGATTAATGTCTGGTATGAAACTAGGCCTAGGAAGCTAGTGTTCCACGGACCACAAGAATATATTTCACCTTGTCGTTTGATTTTACGTCTGTACTATATGTAGGAGTATATGCAGTATCGGTACGATGGTAGTACCGATCTTAATCGAATCAAGTTTCATACATGCCAAGTCTGATACTCGATCAAAAAGGTCTGTAGAAATTTACAGGTTTGGAAGATATTCAAGCTTGAAATAATTAGTAACTATCGACGCTCTCCGTAAATGATGTTACCCATGCTATTTACCATTTTGAATTACTTCTTTTGGTCTTACATTATTAAAAACTAAAATAACATTAGAAAACGCCTTCTTTTAATAAAATAAATCACAAAATATGATAAAATAATCTGAAAAAATGTGGTTCTCCACAAATTAACATCATTTCTCAGATATCGTACAACAATAAAAAAAAAAAATATTCTATAATTTATGGACTAATTGTTAGTGTACTTTACTTACTAGGATTAATTGAAGTTACGAAAATGTTTGAATTTTATACACTAGTAACCAATTTGAATGGAAATTAGAAGAATAGCAACTTTAAAAACTATTGATTTTAAAAATTGTTTATTTTGGTGATAATGAGATCTACTTAAAATTTTGAAATTCTGACCACAGATTTGTATCCAGCGACCTCAAAAGTGTAAACAATTGTTTAGTACCCCCCCCCCCCCCCCCTTAACCCTTTGCACTCCATTGTCGAGTGTGACTCGATATCAGTTTTTATCACCGTAAAACTCCTATGACGAGCCACACTCGACATATTTAAATTGTCAGTTTAAATGAATACATATCTCATTGTTTTTTATATCGAACACACAAGTGATAAAGGAAATATTTCTTGAAATTTCTTTAGTAAACGCGCATATTTTATACAAAGCAAAACTTATAAATGAAGAAAGAAAACCCATGTTCCACAAAAGATTTCGAGAAAGCATTTTGTCAGGACTTATTGGTGATTTTGGTGTTCTAAACATGAAGTTGGAAAGTTCTGAATTAAGTGACGAAAACGATCGTTTAGATGGAAAGCCTCGTTTCATTTTTCTCACATCCGGAAGGAAAACACAGAAATTGTGCAGTTTGTTCAAACCGAAAACTACCTACCTGGAGGAAGAAGATAAACCAATTTCTTTTTGTAAAACGTGCGAAAGAATACCAAGTTTGCGTCCTGGAAATTGTTTCAAACGTTGTCATATCTTTCAAAATTATAAAATGAAAGAAAAGTATAAATAAAACAGGCTTTTATATGCATATGATTTTTCCTTCATTTATTGAAATTGTCTTATTTTTTAGTTAAAAGAATTTAGAATATTCACAAATGTAAGTTACAAGAGAGTTTGAGATCTATGTTTAATAAAATTAAAAAAAATATGTTTTTAAATTAGTACCAGCCAAGGAACTGTCCTTTGAAGTAAATTTCAAATAAAACATAAAACACAAGGAAGTTGTTGGCAATAAAATTGAAAAATAATTCGGAGCGGAAAGGGTTAACACAGAGCAAACGGATCACTTGCCCCGGGCTCCGCGTTAAAGGGGTCATCCACAATCTTATTGTTAAGCTACTTTTATATAAAAAATAAATACACAAGTATAATTGAACTAACTGAAACATTTAAGTTTTTATATAGAACATTTTAGAACTGTTTCATTGTTAGGAATTACATTAATAGAATATAAGTATATTGTTTTATTAATATTTATTCATTGACTCACTATTGACTGTAATCTATCATTAAAACCTGAAACTTTTTGATTACATCAGAATAGAGATAGTGGACCCCACAATTACTTTCTGTTCTAGACCACGCAATTTCTAAGAGCGACCTTGTATGTGTATATCTCGATTTGCATAAGAATTGTATAAGGTTATGAATTCTTGCCCGCTTTTCGGTAAAATACGGCACTGCTTTTCGTTGCGACGCATCGTACCGAATTTTCCATTGCTTCGTCTGATCTTTTTTATTTTGAATTTTATTCACTGTACATATGTATATATGTGTAGGAATGCGATCGAGCGGATGCGAGTTTGGGAAAGTCTGAGGAGTACTTGAGTTGAGCGATTGTCGTGCGAACGCAGAATGTTTGGGCTCGAATGTTTCTAATGCGTGAAAGATGAGAACTTTGGAAAACAGTGTGACTGAGAAATTCTGGGTGGTCGTGACCGAATGCGTAGAGTGAGAAAGGTTGACAATTGGAATGAAAGGAAACTAGTGTTTGGAAGAATATATGACGGGGAAAATGCGAGCGCGAGTCAGAAAGCTCTTGACTAACGTAGAAGAAAGGTTTGGTTGTGAACGTAGAAAGAGTATTTTTGTCGCGTCCACGAATGGCAGGATCGCGACTGTCGTCCGCCGCTGGTTGCTTTAGACGATTGGTTGAACGTATCGCGTCTGAATGATTGACTGTGTATGCGTTGTGAATTGTGAACTGTGAATTGTGAGGTGAATAAGTTCCGAACGAATGAACTTGTGAATCTTGGTAGAACGTTTATGAATAATACTTGGATCGTGAATATGAAGCACGTTTGTGAATACTTGTTTGTGAAATTGTGAAAGAATCTGAATCTGAATGTGAATATGAATCGCGGCGCCGAAGTGATTCGGTTTTATATGGAGGAGTTCGACTGGTCACTCCTCCATACCTCAAGACGATACGCTAATTGGTTAAAGTCAAAAAGTCAAGACTCCAATCAGCGTATGCCCTGAGTGCCACCAACCCCCGTTCTTGTGCCCTTGGCACGCGTTTCGAGAACGAGGGTGAGGTGAGTCACTCGGAGCGGGAAGGTTTCCCGAATTTCGGCAACGAAGGGGAAAGTTCTTCCGGGCCCGTGTACCTGTCGCATGTGGGTACCGGCTGGGCGCTCTTCGGAAGTCCCTCATTTATGATACGCTCTTGGCTACTGAGGAATTACGATGACTCGAAAATTGAACTATGATCCCTCTACGGACGTTAAGAGGATTCGAAAAAAAGACAAAACTGCTAAAACTTCCTTATCCTCAAAAGTAGCATTACCGGCACGTTCGTGTCATAAATGCCAATGGAAAACTTCTCGCAGCTGTTCCGTAGGACGGAACAACAATGGTAAATTTATTTGAAAATTTTGATCTCTCAACAAAAATAGGTTCACCAAATTGAACAATAATTATCACCCCCTTTATAATATTTCCTAACTATTTTTGAATCATTCCTTCAGGAATAAATATAATTTTCACTAACTTAATTAGTTTAGTTTATAAAGAATTTAAAACGATTAGAACTAATAAATTAATATCAATCTAATATTTTATTATTCTTAAGACTAATAATTTTTATTATATTATTAAACTTAATTGGTCTTTTACCTTATATTTGTACCTTAACTAGATATACATGTAAGATTTAATTTACCTATATCATTAACAATTTGATTTTGTGTAAATTATTACAGATGAATAGATCATCCCATAAAAACTCTAAGCCATCTCGTTCCTTTAAATACACCCTCAATATTAATAAATTTTATAGTAATTATTGAATTAGTAAGAGATATTATTCCACCTTTTACTTTAGCTACTCGTGTAATAGCAAAACTAATAGCAGGTCATTTATTATTAACTCTTTTAGGAACATTTATACATAATTTATAATCTATCATTATTATTATATTAATATTAGCTGTTCAAAATATACTACTTATTTTAGAAATATCGATATCTTTTATTCTATCATATGTATTTTCAATTTTAAGAACTTTATATTTTTCAGAATCTAGGAAATAATAATAAATTATAATCATCTTTATTATTTAATTACACCTAGACCTTGACCATTAATATGTTCAATTAACTTATTAAATTTGATACTAATAACTATTCCTTGAATATATTTAAATAAAATTAGTATACCAATATACATTTTATGTTTATTAAATTTCTCTTTATCCGCATTTCAATGATGACGAGATATTATTCGAGGAAGAACTTTTCAAGGTAAACATACTTACTTAATTTTAAAAATATTAAAATTTAGAATATTATTATTTATTATTTTAGAATTATTTTTGTTTAAAAAAGTGCATTTCGGAAAGAGGTTCGGGCGATATCGCACATAGCGACGCCCCTGGATTCGCGACCTCTAATTCTACCGTTATTAAAAATATCAATAATCGGGTAACTTCAACCGGCGGATTTCGGTAAACATCGCCTTGGCTTTGTCTGCCAGCGCGAGGGCATTGAACCACAAGGTCCAAAAAAGATGTTTGTCGAGACTCTAACGCCTGTTATCCGATTAATTCAAATTGAAAATAACGAATTGAGAAGGGGCGATTACGCATGAGAGTGAGAGAGAAAGAAGCTTCGTCCGTGAGGTATTAAATACCGTGCGCTCACGGACGAAGAGAGATTCCGTTACTGAGTTTCAGAGAGTTTTCCGTTGAGATTCAGTTAGTGATTTTCGAGAAGTGTATACTGCGTGGAGTCGCCGCGAAAAGAAGTCTCGAAATTAAACGGAACGGTCACGGAGTGAAGTCTATTCGGTCGAAAAGTACGTGTCGTTTGCGATGATCGTGATCTCGCGCATCGATCGAAAAAGCGGAAGAATTTATAATTAAACGCGGTTGGCGTTTAATTATGTGATTCGTGCGTTTCGCGTTCCGCAGCTCCGTGACATCGGTGGACACCCATAAAGTTCTTATGGGCCACTGACACAAGCACCTGAATTCCTCTGGAAAAGAGGAAAGAACAGTCGATGATCTCCGATTTTCGGAGCTCGACCAAGGCGGTAATAATCAACTATTCTGTCCCGTGCATCTCTGCTGTCCTTACCCCTTGTGAAGCATTAGGGGATGCACGCCCACGGAATAGCGTACGTCTTCTTAAAATCCTGCCCACGAACAGCAGGTGTATTCTAGTGGAGGAATCTCTCCTGTTCCCGTGCATCATGTGAAGATGGAATTCACGCACGGGGGTCTTGAATAAGTCACAGAATACGCTCGATCTGTGGATCGAAGCAACGGTCGTTCCTTGACAGCTGCACGGACTTTGATGCAATGGCTACTCCTGATGCAGCGTAGGCCCGGTAGTGCATGTACCAATACTGTAGAAACAATTCACAGAGGCCCCAGCGGCTATTGGATTGCTACACTGGAGGTACTCTGCAGTTTCTGCAGGTCCATGCACCAGACCTTATGGGACTACACATTGCGTGTGTACTTACAACACACACGCAAGGGGAACGAACGGAAGAAGACGTTGTGTGTATTGCGATGGAATCGTCTATTTCAAAGACGAGCCGCATACACACATAAGAGAGTAGATCCTCGGTGTTTACCGCGACGCGGTCAAAACACACCGACTAGTCAGGTCTATATGTGTTGTAGCATCGCGATGCTCAACACTTACTCTCTTAACGGGATTAGCTACCGTCGCAAAAAATCGTCGCGACACGGCTGAACGCCGTGTAATAAGCCGACGATCCGGGCTTTAAAACAATAATATTTATCTGTTAAAACTCATACAGTCCACAATTGTTCGCAGGTGAGATCCAGACCTACCCGACGAGCCGGACCATTGGGCACCCACCAGGCCAGGCTAACCACCGGGAAAAACTCAATTCTCTCATCTCATTTGTAATCCAAATAAACGGTGTTCCGGATTGGAACACCAATATAAATACAATTTCAGCGTTGACAAATTATTAACCTTTATCGATACCACTCTCCCTCTCCCGGCTTACTCGAAGATTAGGGAAACTATTTAATAAAATATAGAAATTTCCTTAATTAAATTTCGAACAATTTTTCTTTATTAGATTTTTCTAAACCTATTTTCATAGAGTTATCTCTCCCTCAGTAGAAATTAGATTAAAATGACATCCATATAATATAAAGATTTTTAATCCTTACGATATTCCTTTATTAAATTCAATTATTTTAATTTCTTCCGGATTTACTATTACTTTAGCGCATCATGGTTTATGAAATAATAACTATACAATTTTTAAATATTACTATTTTATTGGAAACATATTTCTCTATATTTCAATATATTGAATATAAAGAATCATCTTTTACTATTAATGACAGAATCCATGGCTCAATTTTTTTTATAGCTACCGGATTCCATGGACTACATGTAATAATCGGAATTTTAATATTTATTTCATGTTTAGTACGATTAATATTAAATCATTTCTCAAATATTCATCATTTTAATTTTGAGGCTGACTTGTAATATTAACATTTTGAAGATGTAATTTGACTTTTCCTACATTGCTTTTATTACTCATGAATTCTTTATGTATATAGCATAAAAATTAAAATTAATTCACAATTAAAAAATTTATATAAATTAATATGTATAATATTTTATTATACCTTATTAATTTCTGGAGTTTTATACACCATCAACTTAATAATTACTTCAATTATACTGTTCGAAATTTGACTAAGGAAATTTCTATATTTATTAAATAGTTTCCTTAATCTTCGAGTAAGCCGGGAGAGGGAGAGTGGTATCGATAAAGGCTAATAAATTGTCAACGCTGAGCTCCGTTTATATTGGTGTTCCAGCCCGGAACACCGTTTATTTGGATTATACAAATTAGAAAGAACAGATTTTAATTGATTTTGGTTTCCTCCCGATGTATTGGCCTGGCTTGGTTGGTGCCCAACGGTCCGGCTCGTCGGGTAGGTCAGGATCTCACCTGCAAACAATTGTGGACTGTATGAGTTTTAAAAGATAAATATTTATTATTGTTAAGCCCGAATCGTCGGCTTATTGCACGGCGTTCAGCCGTGTCGCGACGAGTTTTTGCGACGGTAGTTAATCCCGTTAAGAGAGTAAGTGTTGAGCATCGCGATGCTACAACACATATAGACCCAACGAGTCTGTGTGTTTTTGACCGCGTCGCGGTAAACACCGAGGATCTACTCTCTTATGTGTGTATGCGGCTCGCCTATGAAATAGACGATTCCATCGCAATACACACAACGTCTTCTTCCGTTCGTTCCCCTTGCGTGTGTGTTGTAAGTACACACGCAATTCGTAGTTCCATAAAGGTCTGGTGCATGTACCTGCAGAAACTGCAGAGTGCCTCCAGTGTAGCAATCACATAGCCGCTGGGGCCTCTGTGCATTGTTTCTACAGCATTGATGCATGCACTACCGGGCCTACACTGCGTCAGGCGTAGCCATTGCATCATAGCCCTTGCAGCTGTAAAGGAACGACCGTTGCTTCGATCCACAGATCGAGCGTATTCTGTGACTTATTCAAGACCCCCGTGCGTGAATTCCATCTTCACATGATGCACGGGAACAGGAGAAATTCCTCCACTAGAATACACCTGCTGTTCGTGGGCAGGATTTTAAGAAAGACGTACGCTATTCCGTGGGCGTGCATCCCCTAATGCTTCACAAGGGGTAAGGACAGCAGAGATGCACGGGACAGAATAGTTGATTATTACCGCCTTGGTCGAGCTCCGAAAATCGGAGATCATCGACTGTTCTTTCCTCTTTTCCAGAGGGATTCAGGTGCTTGTGTCAGTGGCCCATAAGGACTTTATGGGTGTCCACCGATGTCACGGAGATGCGGAACGCGAAACGCACGAATCACATAATTAAAGGCCAACCGCGTTTAATTATAAATTCTTCCGCTTTTTCGGTCGATGCGCGAGATCACGATAATCGCAAACGACACGTACTTTTCGACCGAACAAACTTCACTCCGTGACCGTTCCGTTTGATTTCGAGACTTCTTTTCGCGGCAACTACACGCAGTATACACTTCGAAAATTTACAACGGAATCTCTACGAAAATCACTAACGGAATCTCTTTTCGTCCGTGAGCGCACGGTATTTAATACCTCACGGACGAAGCTTCTTTCTCTCTCACTCTCATGCGTAATCGCCCCTTCTCATTTCGTTATTTTCAATTTGAATTAATCGAATAACAGGCGTTAGAGTCTCGACAAACATCTTTTTTGTACCTTGTGGTTCAATGCCCTCGCGCTGGCAGACAAAGCCAAGGCGATGTTTACCGAAATCCGCCGGTTAAAGTTACCCGATTATTGATATTTTTAATAACGGTAGAATTAGAGGTCGCGAATCCAGGGGCGTCGCTATGTGCGATATCGCCCGAGCCTCTTTCCGAAATGCACTTTTTTAAACATATACCAATAAATTTAGAAAAAAATATACCCTTTAAATGTGGATTTGCCCCACTAACTAAAGCTAATCATTTTTTTTCTCTCGCATCTTATATAGTATCATTATTATTACTAATTTCTGATGTAGAAATAATTCTTCAAGTTCCAAAAATTTTTATTAAACTTAATAAATAATTTAATAATAGTAACTATTGCAATTCTATCTTTCTTTTATACATTAATTTCAACTTTAATCCCTAAATTAATAATAGGATATTCAAACAGAATATTTTAATACATGCTTTCTTATAAAGAATTTTTAAGCCGAAATTAAATGTAAAATTTACTTCATATATATACATATGTATTTAATTGAAGCCGAAAAGAGGAAAATAATTGTTAATAGTTAAATTGAATAATAAATCCAATTAAGGAAATAAAAATACACAACTTCAAATTCTTAATATTGATTGTTAAAAAAAGTACATTTCGGAAAGAGGTTCGGGCGATATCGCGCATAGCGACGCCCCTGGATTCGCGACCTCTGAATTGTACATTCTTAAACGCAACGGTAATCGAGTAATGTTTAACGGCAGATTCGGTAAACATCGACGCGGCCTTGGCATTTGTTGTTCGAGGAAATCGAACAGCCAGATAGAAAAAAGATGTTTAACGAATCCCTAACGCCCGTAGCTCGTCAAATTTGAAATTTTAACTAACGTTTGGAGAAAGGACGTTTATATGCGAGTGAGAGAGAAAGACATACTTCGTCTGCGTGGTATTTAATACCGAGTGCACGCAGACGAAGGAGCATTCCGTTACAAAATTTCGCCTCGCGAAGACAGATAGTTTAATATCTCAAACGGAAATAATCACGGAGTTGAAGTTTGTCGAAAAGAAAGGTACGGGAACGTTACGCGTTTCGTGGTTTCGTCTATCGGTCATACATACGGGAGATTCTAGAATTGGACGTGGCTTTCTCCAATTCTAGATTCAAGCATTTTGCATCCTGTAGCTCCGTGATGTCGGTGAACTAACATGAGTTGCATCTGGTTCACCGACAAAAGTCACCTGGATTCCTCTGGACACGAGGAAAGAACAGTCGATGATCTCCGACTATCGGAGCTCGACCATGGCGGTAATAATCACCTATTCTGTTCGGTGTATCCCTGCTGTCCAATTCGTGAAGCATTAAGGGGATATACGCCTACAGAGTGGGGTACGCTCTTTCTTAAAACCTGCCTACCAACAGCAGGTGTATTCTAGTGGAGGATAATGGTCCTGCTCCCGTGCACCAAGTGAATTGGGGACGCCCGTTCACGCACAGGGGGTCTTACTGAAAGTCCTAGAATACGCTCGATCCGTGCACGATTGAGCTACGGTCGTTCCTTCTAAACTGCAATGGCTATGATGCTAATTGAGCTACGCCTGTCGCAGTGTAGGTCCGGCGGTGCATGCACCAATAATGCAGAAACAATGCGAGGAGGCCCCAGCCGCTCTGCGAAAGAAATACTGGAGGCGCTCTGCAGTTTCTGCAGGTCCATGCGGCCAGCCATAATGGACTACGCATTACGTGTGTCCTTACAACGCACACGTAAGGGGAACGAGCGGAAGAAGGCGTTGTGTGTATTACGATGGAATCGTCTATGTAGTAGACAAGTCGAATACACACATGAGAGAGTAGATCCTTGGTGTTTACCAAGACGTAGTCTAAACACACCGACGCGTCTGATCTATATGTGTTGAGCATTGCGATGCTCAACACTAATCTCTTAACAGGATTAATTGCCGCCGCAAGAAATCGTCGCGACACGGATTAACGCCGTGCAATAAGCCGACGATTCGGACCTGACAATAATAATATTTATCTTGTAAAATTAATACAGTCCACAAATGTTCACAGGTGAAGATCCTGACCTACCCGACGAGCCGGAACGTTGGGCACCAACCGGGCCAATACATCGGGAGGAAAAATCAATTTATATCGGTTCTTTCTAATTTGTATAATCCAAATAAACGGTGTTCCGGGCTGGAACACCAATGTAAATATACCTCAGCGTTGACAGTTCATAACCTTTGTCGATACCACTCTCCCTCTTCCGGCGATTCAAAGACTAGGGCATATACCCTTAGTCGAGTTTAAAGTTTTTTA
>JAOPTO010000593.1:288754-307606 GCA_033822845.1 Tetrapedia diversipes | reverse complement strand
AAAAACCTTGAAACACGTATTTCTTTATTTTCAACTAAAAAACTAAATACCAATTTTCATAGTGCTTGCTTCAAAATCGGCGGATTTTTAAATAAACTGTCATCCCTTATTTTACCCCCTTCGGGGTTGATTTTCCAAAAACCTTGAAACACGTATTTCTTTATTTTCAACCAAGAAGCTAAATACCAATATTCATAGTGCTTGCTTCAAAATCGACGTATTTTTAAATAAACTGTCATCCCTTATTTTATCCCATTGGGGGTTGATTTTCCAAAAACTTTGAAACACGTGTTTCTTTATTTCGAATACCAATTTTGATAGTGCTTGCTTCAAAATCGGCGGATTTTTAAACAAACTTTCAACCGCTATTTAACCCCTTAGGGGTGGAATATCAAAAAATCCTTCCTTGGTGGGTGCCTACGTTATAAAAGAAACCTATTGTCCAAATCTCATGAAGTTTGTAGCTTCAATAGTTTAGGCTCTTAGATGATGAATCAGTCAGTCAATCAGGACATGCCTTTTTATATGTATAGATTAGCCGAACTTAGTTACCGCATCACGCGTGAATACACGAATTTGCTGTGCGAAAGAATGCGTCACGAACGTGACTCGTGATTCACGGAGCCTGTGAAAATTCGTGCAACCACGATAACCGAACAGAGGCAACAACACGGGTTTCGAGGACTCGAGAATATTACAGGAAACGATACACGTCGGATAGACGGAGGAATAAAATTGACCTGAGATTGGCGCCGCGAGAATTCAATTAGATGCGGCCCTCGTAAATTATGGCAAAGTGATGCGCATACAATTAGTTTCCACGCAAATTGACTGAAACGGAAAAAACAGCGGCCATAGCTGTGCGTGATTATTCTGTTGGTAATTACACCAAGGGGACTGCGTCACAACGTTATGGATTGTCGTTAGCAAAATCAGGAATTGTTGAAAAAAAGATTGATTAAGCGATGAAAATTCAAAGCAACAAAGATAAACAATTGCATTCGTAAGATTTCGTTCATTACCAATTTTACTTCTAAATTTAATGTTACACGAATATATGAATATAAATTGGCTGTTTTTTTTTTTTTTTTTAATGAAAACAAATAGATATGTAAACGAATTAAAATTTAATTATTCACGGTAAGCAGCGTTCAAAATTCTAAAGCAGTTTAATGTTAATATTATTGGTACTATTAATCATTCATGTCTGTGTTTGGTAAATTAAGAGAAATTATCGTGGAATTCGATTTTTGAGAGGTTTTAGAGTTTGTTCGGATCGACGTATTTGAAAAGTTCGCAGCAGGAACATTGAACCTAAGTGCTAAACACACAACTAAACATAGTTCCATGGACCTGGGCATTTCGACATGACGCTGATCACATAGAACCGTCACTAAACCATTAACGTTCGTTACATCATGTTACATATGTTACATAAATTCAACAATATTGTGCAAAAATTATTTCGAATAAAAATAAATTCGGTTTATTCGCTATCCTTAAATGAGAAACACAGTGAAATGTCGATTATCCGAATTTCAATCATGTATGTATAAAGTATTAATATTCAAGTATAAAGTAAAATATTTAATTTAATTTTATACTATATTTTTCTCAATTGATATTACATTGACATATCTATATCTATATCTATATCTAAAATTATTTAATTTCCGTTTGCTTCGTAACGTAATAAAAATTCATTTCCTTCAGAATTATCGGAAGAACTGTTTATCCAAACGAATCTGCTCTCCAATTAATTCAGATAATCGACGCTCCACTGCAAGCTAATTAATTTTTATTCGCAGATAACTCGTATAAAGTATCAAGATTTAATAAAATTTCCATACTCTTTCTTTTAACAATATAATTACAGACAAAAGCTATTAAAAACCCCATTGGTTGAAGTTGAAAGTTGAACGTCGAACGGACATCCCGACCATTCTAAACGGATACCCGTATGATTCGAACAAGATCGATCGTATTACCGCTTTCTCTTCTCCGCCGACTTCTCATTATTTCGAATCGTTACTAGAAACATTCATGAGCCAGAACAATCTGCCCCATCGCAACAAAAGCTGAGCCAACAAAAGAGAGTGTCGGATAAACACAGCACAACGAAGCAGTGTACGTGCTTACAAGCCTATGTTATAGCAAGACAACGTTGAAAACTCGTTAGGTGCGATTTAAAAAGAGCCAACGGTCTTAATGGACAAGACAGACATTAAGATACTGAGAATTTCAGATTAGAGAATTTAAGGTGGGCCAACGTATTCCTTGGAATTATTATCCTTTTATTACCTGATCGTTAACGGTTCCCGCATAATTAACGCAGTGGGCGTTAGAAATTTTTTAGAAGCGTTCCTTAATCCGATCGCAAACAAGGAAAAATTGTGTGCGGAAATGGTTCACGCTTTGTCAAAGGAAAACAATGGAGACCACAGGAAATTACTACGGTTGAAAGAGTACAGAGACTGATAATTCGTATCAAATGTAAACGCAGTACTGTTTTCTGGGACAAAATTTTACCGAAAAAAGAAAAGAGTTTAGAAAGAAAACGGTAATAAAGGCTTTACTATCATTGGAAAGGGTGGAAAATTTCTTTAAAATATGGAACAGTAAACGGTATTTGATTTAATATCTGTGAAACAACGAAAGTTAGGAAAATTACATAAATTAACGAATTTTATGCTTTACACCCATTGCACATAGTTTTCTTTTAATTTCATTATTTCACCCCACTGACTTATAAAATTTCGATAAAACACAGTCAAGTCTTTTGCATTTTTACATACATCACCACCCAAAACAATCTACTAAATCTTCACAAAATACAGATACGTTTCCACGTATTAGTAAATGAACCAGATAGTTTTTCAAATTTTTAATCTTAATTCGCTAAAGATTCATAACGCGATAGATTAATTTACAGCACGTAAGATTAGATTAATATAACGAAACAATGAATAAATGAATTGGATAAGGAAATTGTTTCGTTTCTTGTTTGTGCAGTCGAAATAAAGATTATTTATCTATTAGCGAACAAACGTTCAAAAATATGAAGAAATATGGATCAAAGCAAAAAGAAAAAAAAAGAAAAAACGAGAAAAGCGCTAAAAGGAAACGATGACCGATAACCCGGACAGGAAACGGTTTTCCAATCTCTGCAGCGAAGAAACTTTCTGGAAGAACGTCGACGTTAATGAACAGAAGCCTCCCGAGAGGGTTAATCCATAGCAACGGAGCGGATCTCATCTCGCGACTTTCTCTCGGCCCGGCCTTGTATACTTACATCGAAATAATGTCGAATAGATTGCCCAGAGCCGTGTCTACTCTCTACGAAAGTCGTTCGTTTTGTTTCGTTTTGTTTCGTTTCGTTACTCTGCAACGGTACCGGTATCAGCGGCCATATTAACCCTTTGCACTCGAGAGGTGACTGTTAATCGTCTAATATTAACTTCAAAAGTTTTCAAATGCAAAATAATTACTAAAATTCGCCTACATTAAACGTCATTTAGTTTTGTTAAGTGATATACTACAATTTACATATATGTCTATGTAACCTCTGACTAATAAACAAATTAACTAAAGTCTGAAAATTTGCGAAACTAACATTGGTCAATTCTTAGCAATTTTTCTTGACTTCTATTGGTGGAATGATACAAATATACCCTAATCTATTTCACTCTCAGCTCTGCAATTTCAAATTCTGTATGATGTATACCTATTTTTTAATTTATGTATATTACAAATAGATATACAAGAAACGTCCTTATATCTAACGCTTGTTTCAAGTTCGAAATTGCGATCCCCGACGATTGCGATCTCCCTTCTTTTCTCATTACTACCTCCGTCCTTTCCTATTCCTGTGTCTAAGGAATGGGCCTGCTAGGTAGCCCTATTGATAAGTCCCCTAGCAGACCCCGTCACACGTCTGGGCATTACGCGAATTCCGCGGATTTCCGCGATTTCGAATTCTCCATGAATACTTAAAAATCCACGGTCTGGTAACGAGCATTTAGCAAATATTCGGTTACGAAACATTCGAAATTTAAGGTTCGTTAACACTTAGCCAACCGAATGGAGAGATCTCCCATTTTTGCACAACAAGGGCACTGCCATTAACTCTTTCGCTACGGGAGGATTTTTCGGCAAGCAATTCCCGTTGAACAAGCTGCCGCGGCAAAAGTGTGTACTTATGGAACAATTGTAATTATCCGTCGTACGTTCAATACCGTGGAATCTTACGCAGAGCGTAACTATAGTCAGTCATAGAAAGGAAAGGGTTAAAAAATTATCACATAATGCAATAATACTTTGTTCACAAAATTTCACGGGGCGACTATAGTCACCGCTCGTAGCGAAAGGGTTAATTCTATTTACTTTTGTTATTACTTAGTCTTGAACTAGTGTTCACTAGTTCATCAAATGCATTTTCCGCTCTTCCAAAGTACAATTTTTAATGAATTCTTAATACGTGATGGACAGTGTTCGGTTAGCTAAATGTTAATAAGCTCCCGGTCGGTGAAGTGTTAACTAAGTTTGAAGCTAGTCCTGAGCTAGTGTTGAATTTATTAAAAATTGTACTTTGAAGAATTTGTAAACAGTACTGGTTTAACCCTTTGCACTCGAATTTAATATGACCATGAATTACCATCAACTCGGAATTTATTTTTTTATTCAATCAAAATAAAACTTTTCCAATACGTTATTAGCATACTTAGCTGTAACATTTCATGAGTATAATTAAAAAAAAAAAAAATGAAAATTCCACGGTAAAACTTGTGATGTCGCTATACGCTGAGACATACGAGTGCAAAGGGTTAACTTCCAAACGGGAAGCTATTTCGATCGAAGACCAACATTATTATCATATCAGGAATTTGTGAGCGTATAAAAGTAGGCGAACGAAGGACAATAATGCTTCCTGCTGCACGTCCATCGGGTTTTCGTTAAAATTCACCGCGCGAAATTGAACGTAAATAAATGATCAAAGCGCCTCGCATAAATCACGAGTCGGAACAGGAAGAATGTACTAACAGGCCGCACGGATACGACTATAACGTGAACTAAGGTTACAACAGCAACTCGCACGTGAAGATGACGAAGATTTATCGTCCTGATTATTCTCATTTCCGTTTTACGACATTACGCGTTTTTGTTTCAATTACGGTATAAAATAGGAAACCTGATTATACCATGAAACACAGATGATGTCACTGCTGTTTCGTGAAACTAGGAATGTGAAAATATTTCTGTTTCGATTTCATCAGACGTGAAAAGAAAATTAATTCTCACGTTTGAAAATTTGAAGATTATTACATTCCTTTCACATTGATAGATTCGAGATATTCATAGATCATTTATCACAACTAGGTATCTAAGATAATACAATAAAATTCGATTCGTTAATATACAACAGAACCTCTG
Organism: Tetrapedia diversipes; assembly: GCA_033822845.1. Lineage (NCBI taxonomy): Eukaryota > Metazoa > Arthropoda > Insecta > Hymenoptera > Apidae > Tetrapedia > Tetrapedia diversipes. The sequence continues at coordinate 302,176 of JAOPTO010000593.1, read as the reverse complement.
TTACACGAACATCCATTAACCCTTTTGGTGCCGAACAAATTTAACTAATTTGCTAAGGTGTGGGAAAAAGCTCATAAAAACAGAAGTAAGAATGATATTTACAAAATTCAACAAGAAACATATTACGGAATAAAAGAAAAAATTGAAACATTTATAACGTTTTATAAATTTATTTTGAGATAGAGCTCTCTCACGATGCAAATAGTTAGGCGCCATGGCATACCCAACGATATATCGTCGTTCGGCACTAAAAGGGTTAACTGAATATTCTACCCAAATTATCCGAAAAATGTGCCATCAAATAATAGTTCTTTATTTTAAAAAATTCTAGAATTTAACAATGAAAGAGGCACGGAATAAATAAAAATTTGAACTAATTATTAACCTTCCTAATAAGGTTTCTTTTCAAATAAATAAAGTCTGGTACAAGAAAAATTAATTGCTCTATTGTTCGAAAATTTTCTTATCCGAGCACTTTTGTCTCCCTATTAGTTCACACATGAGAGATTCCACTGTACCTCTTGCTACAGACAACAAATTGAAGAAGTACGTTATACAACAAATTTGGAAACGGTTACACAACAATGTCCTGTTGTATTAGCCTCGGGAATGTTACGTTTCGAAATAAGCAGCCGATACACCAACTTTCTGACCCGAATCAATAACAAGCTCCGAAGAGGAACGGACTTTCTCGTGGGGTCGTAAAAATTATAACGATTCGCTGACGTCAGCATAGAATTTCGCTTGTTTTTGTATCCGGCAGCGGGTACAGATTTATTTTAGCTGATCGTCATCGCTGTCACGCGTGGTAACGTCCGTTTTAAAAGTTTCTCGTCTCTAGGCAAGGTTACCGACGAATTTGAATCTGAACCTCGTTCATCCGGTTGGATGCAGGATAAATCCTTAAGAAACGTATTTTCTGACGGAATCTGCGAAATCTGACATTGACCCTGTCGCGGTTTAATGTGACGGAAACCTGGGCGAGCCATCAATTACAAGAATTATTAAGTTTTTGTATGTTAACTTATATAACACTGGGTGTAACTAATGATAATCAAAGTATAAATATTGTAATCTAGATTATATTACTCCTGAGATGAATAAAGATTGTTTTGAGTGACTTTAATATTATTATTTACACGTTATTGTAGCATTTAAAATCTGAAACTTTTGCAAGACTTAAAAACTTGCAAGTGGAAGTATGGTGAGAATAAGTTGGAATATATTCACAATTAAAAGTCAGAACGTTAACACGTTTGTGGCCATGAATGCTATAACATTCATTTTCATTGTGATACAGAATGACGTGAATGCTATAGCATTAAAATTTTAAAACCAATTATTATTGATTTAATTTTATATAACCTCGATTCAAAAATCGTCGTGGATGCTATAGCATTCGTTGCATATAATTGTTAAAATGTGAAATTCTGATTACTCTCACAAAATGTATCTAATTACATTTCGGATCTCACAATTAATTTAGAAAAAAATCGCGTGTCTATTTTTGCACCTCACTGAGCTTTTTACTGTCCGCGAACGTGTTAAGGGTTAAAAGTAGGAGTGTTAAAGGTTAACAACCTGGATTCAAATATCGTCGTGGATGCTATAGCATTCGTTGCATATAACCGTTAAAATGTGAAATTCTGATTACTCTTACAAAATGTATCTAATCACATTTCGAATATCAAAATTAATTTAGAAAAAAATCCTGTATCTATTTTTGCATCTCACTGACCTTTTTACTGTCCGCGAATGTGTTAAGAGTTAAAAGTAGGAGTGTTAAGGGTTAACAACCTCGATTCAAATATCGTCGTGGATGCTATAGCACTCGTTGCATATAACCGTTAAGATGTGAAATTCTGATTACTCTTACAAAATGTGTCCAATCACATTTCAAATATCAAAATTAATTTAGAAAAAAATCGAATGTCTATTTTTGCACCTCACTGAGCTTTTTACTGTCCGCGAACGTGTTAAAGGTTAAAAGTAGGAGTGTTAAGGGTTAACAACCTCGATTCAAATATCGTCGTGGATGCTATAGCATTCGTTGCATATAATTGTTAAAATGTGAAATTCTGATTACTCTTACAAAATGTGTCCAATCACATTTCAAATATCAAAATTAATTTAGAAAAAAATCGAATGTCTATTTTTGCACCTCACTGAGCTTTGTACTGTCCGCGAACGTGTTAAGGGTTAAAAGTAGGAGTGTTAAAGGTTAACAACCTCGATTCAAATATCGTCGTGGATGCTATAGCACTCGTTGCATATAACCGTTAAGATGTGAAATTCTGATTACTCTTACAAAATGTGTCCAATCACATTTCAAATATCAAAATTAATTTAGAAAAAAATCGAATGTCTATTTTTGCACCTCACTGAGCTTTTTACTATCCGCGAACGTGTTAAGGGTTAAAAGTAGGAGTGTTAAGGGTTAACAACTTCGGTTCACAGAATCGACCGCCAATTTCATGCCTTCGAAGAATTTCACGCGAGAACTCACGAAACGTAGCCATACTCGCGGAATCCACCTGCCGAACATTCCACCTGTTTAACCGGAAACTTTCTTCCCGCCCCATTGTCCGAGGCCTCGAAAAAGGTGCATCTGTTCGCGTCACGGTTCTGTTAAGCGGCGGCTGCGTTTCCATCGGGTTCCGGAATTACGGTAGAACGCCGGTTATCCGGATGCCGATTACGCGGACAGGCTTGATTCCAAGGCCTGCCGATTTGCTGTTGGACAAGAGGTAATCTGAAACGCGTCGAGACGTGGAAACGGTATCGCTGGCATAATCGAACAGGCGATTTGCTTAGGCTCGTCATCGATTTACGGGAACCGGATCGACTCCTTGCCATGCTGCACGCGAAATCGTTTCGTCGTGGCCACCCCTCTAATTTCAAAAGCGACGGGAGAGAAATTAGGTTCGGCGCGATAAACCGTTATTCCAGGCCATGTTCGTCATACGAAATTCGTACTCAGGTATGTTTTCAACGAAGGATGTGTACACTGGTTTCGGTAACTAATGGGGAATTGTGTGACGCTTAACGCTTAGCCGACCGAATGGGGAGATCTCCCATTTTTTCCTTGACAAAGCAGTGCCGTTGATTCTATTTACTTTGATTATTAGATGGTTCTGAGCTGATGTCGAATTTATTAAAAATTGTATTTTGGAAAATTTGTGAACAGTACTAGTTCAAGATTAACTAATAATAAAAGCTGTTAACATCGTTCATTTCTCGTATATCTATTTCTAATATTCATATACTAAGAAATAAGGCATACATCAAACTGAATGGGAGATCTCCCATTTTTTCCTTGACAAAGCAGTGCCATTGATTCTATTTACTTTGATTATTAGATGGTTCTGAGCTGATGTCGAATTTATTAAAAATTGTACCTTGGAAATTTTGTGAACAGTACTAGTTCAAGACTAACTAATAATAAAAGCTGTTAACATCGTTCATTTCTCGTATATCTATTTCTAATATTCATATACTAAGAAATAAGGTATACATCAAACTGAATGGGGAGATCTCCCATTTTTTCCTTGACAAAACAGTGCCATTGATTCTATTTACTTTTGTTATTAGTTGGTCCTAAGCTGATGTTGAATTTATTAAAAATTGTATTTTGGAAAATTTATGAACAGTACTAGTTCAAAACTAACTAATAACAGAAGCTGTTAACATCGTTCGACATAATTACACCTTAATGAGCTTTTTCCTTGACAAAACAGTGCCATTGATTCTATTTACTTTGATTATTACATGGTTCTGAGCTGATGTCGAATTTATTAAAAATTGTACCTTGGAAAATTTATGAACAGTACTAGTTCAAAACTAACTAATAACAAAAGCAAATAAAATCAATTGTAGCGCTCTGTTGAGGGCAAAATGGGAGATCTCCCCATTCGATCGGCTAAGTGTTAATAGTTGTAGTGGGTGATCAAATTATTATGAACAGATCGGATAAAAGATTCAAGGTGTATCGTGGCCTAGCGACTCCACGAATATTTTTAGTTAGTCATTTTGTCATACACCTGAATGATAAGATTTTTTCGTTCGATAAAAGGATTAAGACAAAGAAAGGGAACATTAAATTCGTAGAAATACCAGCAGCAATCAGACAACGTGAATCAGGCGACGAAATAAAAGGAGTCAACGCTAACCACCAGGAAAGGAGTAATCTTACAGTGACATTTGAAATTAAATAGAACCTTCCGGTAGACCTAATTCTAGACCTAACCGAAAAGTCATTTCCTCCGAAAGAGTGAGAAAGAGAGAGAGAAAGAAAGAAAGACACACACATAGAAATATACAGATAGACAGGCGGAGAGGAGGAGGAGAAGGAGAGAGAGAGTTAGATAGATAGATAGAAAGAGAGAAAAATAGAAAAAGAAACACACACATAGAAATATATAGTTAGAGAGTGAGAAGAGAGAGGAAAGAGAAAAGAGAGAGTGAGAAAGAGAGAGAGAAAGAAAGAAAGACACACACATAGAAATATACAGATAGACAGGCGGAGAGGAGGAGGAGAAGGAGAGAGAGAGTTAGATAGATAGATAGAAAGAGAGAGAAATAGAAAGAGAAACACACACATAGAAATATATAGTTAGAGAGTGAGAAGAGAGAGGAAAGAGAAGAGAGAGAGTGAGAGAGAGAGGAAGAGAAGCACCCAGAGATATGTAGGTAGATAGAGAAAAAGAAAAAGAGAGAGAGAGAGAAATGCAACACGGTGCACAAGCTACCTAGGGAATTTCGCAGGTAGGAAATGATCCCTGGCAAATACCGTTCCAGCTCGACCGGCCGGGGACGGAAAATCAATTTCTGTTCCCGTAAAATTTCTTGGAACGTGCCCAATTAAGAGAAGAAGGTCACAGAGAGTCGGCTGGTTTTTCTCGGAGCGAATGCGCGAACAAAAAGGCCGAGCCATCGCTGAGAGGAGTCGTCGCCGGTCGGAGACATCCGAGGGAACGAGCTCTCCTGTTATTAGAATGGATAACGGTGATAGCGAACGGGCCTTTTGCCTCGGCAACTCGATTCGAGCTCCGAGCTCCCGCCGTTCATTAAACTGCCGTACTCGGATCAAACGCGTAATCTACACTAAACGATTAACCCTTTGCACTCGAATTTAATATGACCATGGATTACCGCCAACTCAGAATTTATTTTTTTATTCAATCGAAACAAAACTTTTCCAATACGTTATTAGCATACTTAACTGTAACATTTCATGTGTATAATTAACCCTTTGCGCTCGAGAGGCGCCTGTTAGTCGCCAAATGATAGTTCCACAAATTTTCAGACTTCAGTTAGTTTGTTTATTAATCAGACCCGGAGGTTAAATAATCGTATGTGTAAATGTTAGTATACGACTTAACTGAACTAAATGAAGTTTAACATAAGTGAATGTTGGTAAATATTTCACACTTCAAAATCTTTGGAATTAATATTGTTAGATAGCTAACGGTCACCTTTCGAGTGCAAAGGGTTAAAAAAAATGAAAATTCGACGGTAAAACTTGTGGTGTTGCATACGCTGAGACATACGAGTGCAAAGGGTTAACCTTTTTCGAAGAACACCGCTGGGTACGCGTTGGTCTCGAAGGTGTTCGTACAATTGTCGGGTTAGAAATATTTAAAAAAGGAAAATGCGACGTCGACTCGTTTATTAGTCAACATCAGATAAATTCTGGGAGAATAAGCGAAGTCCGTGTAGCGAATCAGAATATACGGATAAATTGAAGATAGAAAACCGTGGAGTCTACTACAGAGTTACAATTGGTACATTGAAGTACACGAAGTTGGAAAATCATAGCTCATTGTCTCTGTTCTCTTGTATAACAGATTTCTCTTATAATCAGGCTTAAAATACGATTGCAACTTTATTACTCAAACCTCTTAAATTTGTGGACTTACAGAATATGCAGGTGTGTAATAAGATAGAAAATGTACGAGATGTGCAGAAATATACTAAATTTACAAAATGAATTAAACATAATAATGTTTAACAAACTTCTGTTTGTGTTCCATTTTTGTAATTGTACTTAACCAATCAGTACATAAATTTATATAAAAATTCGCATTCCATTTATTACTTTTACTGCCTTTCATATAATTTAATTTGATGAAACTTGCAATTCTGTAATCTATGACTCGCCTATATTAACCCTTATGTGAATAACCGGGTACCTGAGTACCCAGATTTACGTTGAAAATGGTATCCTTTATATATACCTGGTTAAACTGTGAAAGGTAAGCTCAATTTTCACAGGCTAATTTCTTAGAGAGTGGATCAATTTCTCTAAATATCTATTTAATCAATACTTTCTTCTCCTATGAATTTTATGGTACTACCAGTTGGGGATTCTAATTCTTGCTTTATGAATTTTTCGTGGTTTTCCACTTCTATTATTTCAAGGAACATACATCAACACATTTTGATAAACATTCCACGCAACATCGATTCGTTCTCAACGAATCGGCGTGAATCATTGAGCATGGTACGAATTTGATAGAACGTTTCGATTACAATGCATTTTATTCAAGCATTTTAGCACGGAACATTAATTTCCACTTGAACATGGCATGTGCCTGCCGTGATCAATAACGAACGCGTAATCTCTAATACACGAGCAGAATGCAAACTACCCATGATCGATATTTCAAGCGTGATAATTGAATGTACGATAGATTAGACCGAAAGTTAATCAATATTCCATGAAAATAAACGGAATATCATGCCTCCCAAAATTTCAGTACGAACCTAATGTAAATTCGATACACTATGACTAAATTAAAATAAATTAATGTTATAGTTGCGAAATGACTTTATTGTGTAATATCAGTAAATTGCGAATTTTTATGCAAATTTATACTTCGGGAAACACAATTGAAGAAGCAAAAATCTTGGGTTAAAGACTGGCTTTATCATTATTTATAATATTTTTACCTACCGTGTATATTCTGTACTTTTTCGCGTATTGAGATTTTCTTCAAAAATTCACATTGTTTACGTATCACGTCATGTTTCATAAATTAGCAACAACACCAAATACATTCTAGGTTCTTATTTAATCTGACAATTACCAAAATGGTAAAAATCACTAATTTTGTAACCTTTCACGGAAATTTTATAGTGTCGAACGGACACAAGAGACAATTAAGTTTCGAATGAAAGTTAAGGAGCTTCCATCACTTTCAGGACTATTCCATGTTAATTCAGAACAGATTCTTCAACCGTAAAATTTTCTATAGGATTACCCCCCCCCCAAAAAAAAGAATAATTCGAACAATTTCCACCGATTACCGTAGGGTTGCTATTGTTTGAATCGTAAATCGATTTTAATTACGGACAGCCAAAGACGACCAGGGGGTTAAAGCCTCGAACGCGATCGCTTCAAGAGATATCGCCCTTAAGGATTTGATTTACGACCTCGCTAATTCGTATTATAATAATACCCACCAGGGTTGAACTGGTATTATTGTTTCGACCTTGACTTGGATTCGTTCGAAGCTGGCCTGCCAGTAACAAAGATTTAATGACCCTTTATTGATCAGTGGTTACCTGCACATTTCTATCGCTCGCTTGCGACAAGTATTGCAAAATCCAGCCAATTATTTATTTAACGCTAGAACTACCAGTCGGTGGGGTACGCTTATTCGCGACGAAGAAATCAAATTGAAAATTATATAAAAAGGATACCTAATACGTGGGAAACAAATCTTAGTAATGACAGTAAAAACCATAGTAAATTTTCAGCTACTAGTCGGTAAGGTACACTCATTTGCGACAAAGAAGTGAAACTGAAGATTGTATAAAAAAATACCTAATACCAAGGAAACAAATCTTAGTAATGGCAGTAAAAACCATAGTAAATTTTCAGCTATCAGCTAGCAGGGTACACTTATTTGCGACAAAGAAGAGAAATTGAAAATTATATAAAAAGAATACCTAATACGAAGGAAACAAATTTTAGTAATGATAATAAAGTAAATTTTCAAAAGTATAAGTACTACAGTAAGTTTATCAAATTTCCATGAAAAGATGAGAATAAGTAATTTTATTTATTTATTTATTTATTTATTTATTTGATGGGTAAACACTCTTTATAAAGAAGTAATACAGTAAAAATAAAAGTAAAGATAAAACTAAAAGGAGCACAAAATTACATACAAACTTATACGGGAGGATACATTGTTCTACATTGTAAGAACACAAAAAGAGACCGCAAAGTACTGCAGTGCTTATAACTGAAGATCAGCCTCTAGCAAGCTGATTACCTCAGCCTTAAAATTATCCGAGGATAAATTTTGATCCTCCAGATAGTTCTAATGTTAAGTGAGCACGTTACCCAGTTTACCCCGCCTCGAAAACAGATTTAACGATAAACAACATACTATTTTTATATAAATTAATAGGCAAGTTTTTGACAAACGATGGTCGGTCGAACAATCGAGTTACGTTTAATAAGATGAATGGAAGTCTAAAGTTGCGCGAAATATTTGTTTTCACTACGGAATCAAGGTGAAGTTTTACTGCAAAAATAAGTGGAAAGTTCCGAGATTGTGATCCACGAGGTGAAACAAATCCGGGGAAATTTTACCTTCGAACTGTTTTTCTCGGAACACCTAAAATAACACGCTTTTATAACTGATTCCCTGAGTTATGCAGTGGAAAGAAGCAAAATCCCAGCGAAACTCGTGTTTTCCTTTAAAAAAAAGATCATACTTTTTGTTTTGGCAAAGGCCGTTTAACAGGAAATTGGTACGAACGAAAAATTTGAAATAATTTGTTACAGTTTTCGGCTGACAGCGATGTGGATGTTACTCGAATAAAGGAGAATATAATTTTATTTGTTACTCGTTTATTCGTTCGACTAATAACGAGTAAATTGAACGAACTTTTGTCAATATTCTACCCTCCTAAGATAAATTATTCCATTTCATAATATTTTTTAAGATATATTCAGATATTCAAAGTACCATACATTTTTTACGTTTCAGATAAAGTTAGAAAATTCTAAAGGTTTTGTAAAGATCTGCAAACAATTTAATTGATTTAGCTAATTTAAATTCCTTTAATCGATTTTCAAGTAACGTTATTAATTGAAGCTAATTAAGTTTTACCTTTCTGTGAAATGTCAGGAAATATTCTAAGAAATATCCTAAATGCTACATATTATATTCTAGCTTGGAAGGGCAGAATTTTTACACATCACGTAAAAAAGTAAAACAAAATTTTAGAACACATTATTTAATACCTATGTTGTACACTGTTAACCCTTTTAGCACCGAGCGAAAGGAGCGTACCTAAGCGAAGAATACCGGGCCGAATCGACGAATTTGCAGAGGTTTGCAAAAATTCTCGTAAAAACTAAAGTAGGAGTGATATTTATAAAATTTAAAAAGCAGCATATTGCGAAATAAATGGAGAATAAAACGATGCCAATCGTGTTTCAATATTTGTTGAAAATCATAAGAATAACATAAATATAAGGCTCCAACGGAGACGCAACGATATATCGTCGTCGGTATTTTTGGCACGACGGTATTCGTCGTTCGGTGCTAAAAGGGTTAAAATGAGTTAAACATTGCAATTGAAGATTTAAAGTACAGTAAGGACTCCTCTATTCGAGTCCCCATTATCCGTATACACTGAAATAATTTCCTATGGAGCTTCCTTATATTAAAAAAACTTCTGTAACCATGAAAAAGATACGATATCCTTTAACCCTATAATGTTCCATATCTTTGGAACGTGTCAAAATTTTCGGAAAAAATTCAGTGAAATACTGGTATGCAGTTCGACAATAATTAACTATCGACGATTAAAATACACTTATTTGCATCGAAGAAATCAAATTGAAAATTATCAATATGAAAAAATATCGAATGTGTAAGAAGCAAATCTTTATTTACACCTTCCCCAGAAAATCATAATAAACTTTGGAAGTTGTGCAACTGTAAATTTATAAAGCTGCCATAAATAATTACCAAGTAGCCGTTTTAACAGCTCTGGTAGTTTCAGCGTGAAGTCTACAAAAATCGAACGTTTGAAACAAATTGAAGAAGTTCCATATTTGCAATTATTTCGCGATACAGCGATGAAAACCAGGGTTGTCTCGTTTAGGGTCATGGAAGACCCCATGGAAGACCCCATGGAAGACCCAGTGTGTCTTCTGCACAGTAAAATATTGAAACGAACGTCGATTCTGTTGATCTCTATCCGAACGAGCGAACTTTAACGCGAAAGGAAGCGATTGTTCGGTTACAAAGTAGATTCCGTTATCCGATCACCATTATCTCCCCATCGGTTCGAACACGGGAGCCTTCCACAGTGAAAGAATTTTTACAGGCAAATAGCCGGTCGACGTTTCAACGATTCGATCGCGTGAGCCTTGGAGATTGGCTGAAACGAGCCGTCGTTCGAAGCAATCAATTTTTATTATTAATAATTCGCCATTCACACCCCACATGAGCCCATGACCTATTACGAACCCTTCCTTCGCCTCTCATTTGCGTCACGTGTCTATTTTATGTAACCTACGTTCCCGCAAAATCAATCTCGAGTCGGGTTTATTTTTAAACAAATATTTAAGCGGCATCCTCTCGGGGCTAAGAAGTGTTGTTGACGCGGTCAGCTGATGTGTAACTTCGCGTTAATCGGTGTTTGTGTGCGTGCAAAGAAAATTATTATCTTTTTTTCCTTTCTTCTTTTTTTTTCGCCGATTTACGTCAGTACAGCCAATCTAAACACCATGTGCTTGCGTGCAACGGACAGCTTTATTTTAATCTGTGCACGTAAAAAGGCATGTCCTGACTGACTCACCGATTCATCATCGCAGAGCTTAAACTACTGAAGCTAGAAAGAAACTTCATGAAATTTGGACAACGTGTTCCTTTTATGACGTAGACATCCCGCTAAGATTGTCCAAAAACGTTGAAACACGTGTTTCTTTATTTCTAACCATAGACCAGTTTTCATAGAGCTTGCTTCAAGATCGACGGATTTTCAAACAACCTTTCAACCCCCTTAGAGGTGGAATATCAAAAAAATCTTTCGTTAGTATGTGCCTACGTCATAAAAGGAATCCATTGTTCAAATTTCATGTTTAGTAATTTGCTTTAGTAGTTTAAGCTCTGTAATGATGAATCAGTCAGCACATGTCTTCTTAAACGTATAGATTTTAGTATACGACTTAACTAAACTAAATGAAGTTTAACACTATTCCTGCCAGAACTGTTCAAAAGACCGTTTTTAAGATTTCGATTAGAATTTCCTATCGAATCGTCTTTAAACGTTATGACTTTTCCTCAAACATACGTGTAATACATTTTTCAATATTCACTTCTTTTTTCATTGTTCGTTATCTCAGAAAAATTTGTAGTCTGTCTTACCTATCACAACCGATCATTTGACTGACGATTATTATACGTGAAGTATCGGTAGGAACAGTGTTAATATAATCGAATCTTAGTAAATATTTTGCGCTTGAAAATCTTTGAAGTTAACCGTTTGAGTCCCAGGGGGTGTTGAAAAAACACTGTCGAAGAATCCCAAACTTTCTCTAAATGAGTACGAAAAGACCCAAGCAACTCGATAGCGCTTGTTTTATTTTATGTCGAGAAATACCAAGCGGCGCAATAGCGCTTGCATTTAAATTTTTATTTTCTAATGTATTATTAAATTATTATAGTATTATTATACTTATTGTAAAGTGTACTATTTACATTAAAAGGAGCTGTGTGATGTACTCGGTTTAGTAAATTTGAACGCGCTTCGATAATCAGTAACGCATCGTCAGTTGTCCACAACGTTCGAAATATGCTGGGTTTTCTCGACATAAAATTTCAACAGCACGATCGCGCTGCTTGAGACTCAAACGGTTAATATTGTTAACCCTTTGACTGCGGAGCGCTCTTGGACGAATCCATCAATATGGACGGCGAGTTTTTCGCTTGTCAGTTGCTGTGACTTGTCCACTGACTAGTGACCAAAACAGTACCCGGAAATTTGATACCATTCTTAGGGTTTAAAAAATAATAATGGCAAATAATAATAGCATATTTAATTGCTAGGTTGCATAGGATAATAAATTCCATGTTGAATTAATCGGTAAAATAGTAATAAAGGTGTTATAATAACAAAATACAGGGGGCGTATATTTACGTCTTTCGTATATATTCATGGATTTGTGAGGGCGTATATATACGCCTTTCGTATATATTGATGGACTTATGAAGGCGTATATATACGCCTTTAGCAGTCAAAGGGTTAATCGGCTAACAGTTGCCTCTCGAGTGCAAAGGGTTAACAACAACTTTCTCGATCATAGTCAACAATACCTCACCCGTGGATTTGTATGCAAATTCACGTTTTTACAAACTCGATCGGGGGTACAAGAAAGGAACAGAGAGATTTCGTCGACACTTGGGTATACCGGTCTCGCGCTTCCCACGCTCCTGTTCTTTATCGGCTGTCGCAACGAACTCTGAAGGAGGCCGAAGCCGCTTCGAGGCGAGGAAAAACCGGCGTCGGAGCGTTGGCGATCCGGTCGATTGTTGGAAACGCACAACGGACAACAATAAACGGGTCGGCGGGAATTATTTAACGGTATCGATCGCCGGGTCGCAGCCGTCGAGCTGGCACAGTTGCCGTAAAAGCGAGGAAAAAAAAAATGCGATTAACCTCTCTGTAACAGCCATGCTCGACCTTTTTTTTTTCCTCGAGCAACATTACATGTTTTTGCTACTTTAACAGCGGAATTATTAGAGCAGTCAAAATGACCAATCGGTAATTTTACTCATAATAGCAACCTTATATATTCGTTGTAGTGAAGCTTTCAACATTTACTACGATTTTCTGTAGAAGGTAGAAATAAAGATTTGTTTCCCATGTAATTTTCAATTGGATCTCTTCCTTGTAAATAAGTACACTATAATTGTCCATTGTTCTAGTGTTAAAGTTGCATTAATACTAGAATTACCAGAGTAGTCAAAATGACCAATTAATTGGTGATTATTCAAAGCAACCTTATGAATTCATTATGGTAAAGCTTAGAAAATTTACTATGATCTTCTGCAGAAAATATAAATAAAGATTTATTTTCAATTTATTTTTTTTCATGTAATTTACAATATTATCTGTTCCATGTAAATAAGTACACTATAATTGTCGATAGTTCTAGTGTTAAAGGTGCATTAATAGTAGAATTAGTAATCAAAATGACGAATTGGTAATTATTCATAGCAATCTTATAAATTCAGTGTGGGAAAGCTTAGAAAATTTACTACGATCTTCTGCAGAAAGTATAAATAAAGATTTGTTTTCCACGTATTCGATATTTTTTCATGTAATTTTGAAGTTGATCTCTTCCGTGTAAATAAGTACACTTTAATCGTCAGTCGATTTAGTGTTAAA